>JAVDBV010058207.1:0-15574 GCA_032619315.1 Piper longum
GTCTAGGAGTTGGTTTTTAAGCGGATTATCGTGTCCCACCAACTTTCCTGGGAATTTTATCTTGGGGTAATTATTTAGTACAATAGTTTTCACGCTTGTCATCTAGGTAATAGTTCTCACAGTGAACTAGTTATCTTTGGTGAAAATTACCCGTTTTTCACAACAATTGGTATCAGAGTCAAGGTTGGTTTTGGTGT
Source organism: Piper longum (assembly GCA_032619315.1). NCBI lineage: Eukaryota > Viridiplantae > Streptophyta > Magnoliopsida > Piperales > Piperaceae > Piper > Piper longum. Next base: position 198 of record JAVDBV010058207.1, read on the forward strand.
TAGTGTTGCTTCAATTAGCCACACGATTTGTCGGCCGGTCCGAATTTGTGTCTCCTGATTTGTCGGTCGGTCCGAAGTTGGCCCGAATTAGTGTCATCTGGAACCTCACCACGACATGTTGGCTCCGCATGTGGTGAGGAGGAGATGATTTGGGTGTTGTGATGTGTGAAGGGGAGAATTGTTGGGTTAATCCCATATCCCATTTGGAGGCAACCGGTGACTTGTATATAGGCTAATAGGAAAGCCTTAATTCTTAAGCTAGCTTTTGGATTAAGAGAGGCCCATGAACCTGTTGCAAGTCACTTTTGGGGCCCGAAGGGCCCAACAGGGCTCTCTCCCATACGAAGGCGCGCACTTGCAAAATTAGCTAAGAAATATGGTCCCTTGATGCACCTTCAACTTGGAGAATTATCAGTTATTGTTGTTTACTCGGCCGAAGTTGCCATGGAGGTCATGAAGACCCATGACATAAGGCCTGAAATCTTTGGCTCAAGGTTGTTTGACTTGTGGCGGCAAAGGCATCGTATGGGCACCTTATGATCAATACTGGAGGCAGCTTAGGAAGATCTGCATAGTTGATCTTCTCAGTGCCAAGAGGGTCCAATCCTTTCAACACATTAGAGACGATGAAGGTCGAATCTCATCAAAGAGCTAACTGAGACTGCTGGATCGACGATCAATTTGTCGAAAAGGATGTTCATTTCGACAAATAATGTGACTGCCCGAACAGCATTTGGCTATTAGAGCGAGGATCAATCGGAGTTCAAATTGGCACGGGGCGAGGCTTTAAAGCTTATGGGAGGTTTTGGGGTGTCTGCTTCGCACCATTTCTGGTACAAAGCCAAAGCTTGAGTCAATTCATAAAAAGATCGATGATATCATGGGCAGGATCGTTACAGCTCATAGAGAAAATAAACAACTATAAGCTAAGATCGAAGGCAGTAATGAAGTAGATCTGGTTGACGCTTTACTTAGAGTTCAAGAACATGGTGACATCGATTCCCATCTCTCGGACGAAACCACGAAGTCAGTCCTAAGTCTTATATTCGTTCGTTTGGTACTAGAAGCCACGCCATCAATATTTGACATGATACAAGGTTTTCATTCGATGATTATAAGAGCTTGAATAATAGTTAACGATTCTAACTACTAGATCATAAACGATTGCTATATAGTATGATGATAGGAACTGAGACTCAATTTAATTCTTTCTGTACGGGACATGTTTGCAGCTGGGACAGACATCATCCACCAACATTGCATGGGTATTGTCACAACTAGTGAAGAACCCCCGCGTAATGAAGAAAGTTCAAGCAGAGATAAGAACTACTGCAGTAAGAGGAAAAGATCAGCGGATAAAGAAGGGAAATGAACTATTTCCAATCCGTCATTAAGGAGACACATTTAGACTATGCCCTCCAGTACCACTGCTACTGCCCGGGGAGTCCATGGAAACAGGTGAAATCAATGGCTACGAGATACCCAAGTAAGACAAGGGTCGTAGTGAACTTTTGGGCAATTGGAAGGGACCCAAGATACTGGGAGAATCCAGAGGCCTTTGTTCCAGAAAGGTTCCTGGGAAGTTGAGTTGATTACAAGGGCCAAAGCTTCGAGTTCAACCATTTGGGTCTGGTAGGAGAGGATGTCCAGGGATTTTGTTTGGCCTGGCAACAGTGGAGCTAGCCCTTGCAAATCTTCTCTATCACTTCGCCTGGAAACTCCCTAATGGAATTAAAGGAGAAGACTTGGACACGACCGGAAAATCCAGGTTGGAAGTAGTTGCCATACCATACTTAACTCGATCCCGTAGAAGGGTGTTCATCAAGTTGGTTTAGTACACCAAAGCACAAAATGTAGCTGCACAAAACATTCGATTTCAAATAGTCTGAAGGGCATTACTTCTATATTTATCTAATTAGACAAAGCCAACGAGTAAACAAGGGAGAAATCATATTATGTCATAAATTTATATCCATTTTCTACCTGATAATTGAAAGAAGTCATGAAGTTCAAGAGACGAAAGAACAAACATATGCTACTTCCCTAGTTGAAAAAATGACACATGCATTGCCAAGGCAACGATAACAACATCATGTTTCTCTAGGAGCCTTCTTTGCAGCTTCAGCAGCAGCTTTTTCAGCTTCAATTTCTTCAACAATCGCATCAATCTCTGCCTCATCAAGTTCGCGCAACCCATTTTCTCTTGTCATAACAGCAATTTCAATGTTTTTACCCCCACTCTCAACGACCTATACAATACAAGCACATTCATCAGACCAATCTAATATAAGAGAGATGAAAGTTTGTTCTTTTTTTTTTAAAAAAAAAACAAACATTTAATGAAGTACTGACTTCAAGAAGAGCACGGATGGCTAGCTTGACAGTCTCCTGACCCGAGGTTTCTTTGTAATTCTTTTCAAGGAATTCTCTCATAGAGTTTGAGTTTCTCCCAGTCGCATTAGCTTTCCAGGCAGAGAATGTTCCAGAGGGATCCGTCTGATAAAGTGATGGGATACCAGTGTAAGGATCAAATCCTATAATCAAAGTTGAGAGACCAAATGGTCTCACTCCGCCACTTTGTGTATACTTCTGTTGAAGGCCAGCTATATAGCGAGTGATGTATTCAACAGTAACAGGGTCCTCAACAGTAAGCCTATGACTCTGACACTCAATACGAGCTCTATTAATTAAAACACGTGCATCAGCTTTGAGTCCAGCACAGGCGAGTGCAATGTGATCATCTAAATTAACAATCTTCCTTACTGACCTGCAAACAACGATAAGAGACCAACAGTGCATAAAACTGAATTTATAAACAGAGGTAAAAAAAAGAGGAGAGAGAGAGACTAAATGTTCATTTTGATGCCATCAGCATAATAATCATTTCGTTCAAATTTTCTAGTAGAGTAGGACACAGTTTGACATACAATGTAATAAATATTAAAATTTAAGGAATACATCATCATTGACATGATACAAGAAATTTGAGGAATACATCATCATTGACATGATACAAGAACAAGTAAAGAAATTATGAGTTCTTTATTTAGATTATCACCATCAAACTGCTAAATAGGCCCATAACTTTAAGAGAGACACAAATTACCTGCTCAGAGAAGTGCTCTAGCAGTCAATATTCAAATCTGTATAGCCTGTCAGTTCCCAAGCACAAATATATGTATCTAGCCAGTCAATAGGCAACAATAACACTAAACAGAAGCATGATTTAGTCGAAGAAACCCACAAACAAGTTTCCACAAATTAATCATCAGTATCAGGACAAGCTTCAATGAACACAGCTTGGAAGCGAGCAAACAATTGATATAAGAAATGTAAGCGTTAGGATATCCAGAACTTAAAAAAAGAAAGAAAGTAAAGTTATAGTATAAATCAACAAAACAAGTTGCAACAGATATTAGTGAACTGATACGAAAGTTTTTATTTTGCCAATACCAAAGATTCGGTTACAATTTTGTATTGTGCAAAAGAGGGGAAGAGGTAAACCGAGAAGAGCATGGATGGAGGCTATATGGAAGGATTTAGACTTTCATGATTGGCCGCGGACATAGGGTACAATTGTCGGGCATGGCCTGACAAGATCAATGTCCCGGGGATAAGGTGGAAGATGAAGAAGATGAAAAAATTTTCCCTTCACAAATATGCAGTCATGTTACCCAATGTCAGACTGCTTATCAAAGTTCCAGTTCGAACAGCACAACTGCAACATTTATCCGCCTGCAGCTCTATCCACATTCAAGTGCTAACATCATGTGTGCTCATTGCTTGCTGATCACGCACAAGTATTTCAGAATCAGGACAACGCACACAGAATTGCTGCTAATAACAATAGCAAAACATAAACTTCATTTTGGCGCCAAAAAAAAATGACAACAGCTACAGCAGCAAAACATGGACGATAATAAAAGAAACAAACATTGCGCAACAACAGCCAATTGCAGACCTAATTGAACAAAACTGCTCTAATTATTATACATAACAACGCTCAAACAAGGAAAGATTCATACTTCAATCGGTGAATCTATCCCATGATCCTACTCACAAATCTCAATCAGAGTAAAAACATAATCTTTTTTAAAAAAAAAAATTAAAAAAATAAGAAAGGCTACTACTACCATACTACCTGGAATCCTGGAGCTTAGGGGTGGACTTCTTCTCGACGCCAAGGACGACGACATCGGTGCCGCGAACACCGACGACGGCGTTGCCTTTGCGGACGGCCTCGAGGGCGTACTCGACCTGGAAAAGGTGGCCATCGGGGGAGAAGACGGTGATGGCCCTGTCGTACCTCGCCATCCTCCAAAGCAATCGCCTTTCTTCTTCTTCGTCGTCCGATCGCCGTCGAAGAGGACCCTGCGCTCGAGCGTGGGGGAAGGGGAAGAGACGAAGCAGTGAATTGCAATTACATTGTTTGTTGACAGATACTTCCCATTTCCATGTTAGTCAATAAAAGCTTGTCTGTGTATGTATCATCACGGGATTCTGAAACTTGTCCGGGGAAATTACTTTCCACGTGCATGCAAGGAATTTGCTCTACTTTAGACGGATTTTTATAATGATTTCTTAGTCATTCTAATATGTGCATAATACGTCTTTTTAGCTCGTTTTTTCCCGATTAGAAGAGGTTGACGATATTATTCTCTCAATAAATGGGCTTTTTGTTTAAGGATGACTATATTTCTCATAAATTATACGCGTAAAATACATGCATGTATTAAATCAGAACTAAAAGTAAACTCTATTTATGTTATTAATCAAATATAACATAAAAAATTCTAGCTAAATGACAGATTATGTAATGCTTCAACCGGTAATTTAAACCGATTTCTTTCATATTTGAATCCAAGGCCAAAATAAAAATAAAAATCTGAACGGTGAAATAAAGTGGCCATTAGCGAGAATTTGACCCTAAAATGTGAAAGTAGTTTTAAAGAAGCCATCATCTTTCCCACTCCCAACAAAACCAAATCTCAACTCCTCCACAATGAATTCATTTTCCAGTTTAGACACAATACAATGAAATCAGCATTTCATCAACTTTCCCAACGGTTTGCATCTCAAACAGTACTGAGACACCATCACAGATGTAATAAAGAATATCATTGGTTACTAGTACTAATTTTCACCACATCTGAACTGCTAACTGCTTGATGAAAGAGTTATATATGATTAATTGATCAGATGCATGGATAAGAAAACAGGAGAACTACGCTACACATTTAATATAGGAAGCTTGGCAGATATCTTGAATAAGCATGAACCAAGTACGCGCCATCATGCCTGCCAGTGCAAAAAGAGACATACACCAGCCGAGGAAATGGAATCTTCAAAGAGGAAGTACTTCCTCGGCCTTATAAAGCACTAATAGATTCACGCGAAAAACTGATCTTTTTCATAATTTTGCTTAGAATTTCATACAGAAAAATCCATGGAGAAATATAATTTCAAGTGAATCTCTCACACATGATAGAGGTAATAGCCTCTTCAACAAAGAAGAAAAAGCATTCTCCGCAAGAACCAGACATTAAACTGAATCGACTTTGCCCTGAAAGTATACATTTTATGGTTCTCATGTATTGACAAACAAAAGATCTTGAATGTTGCAAACCACAAGCAGCAAGTATTGTGTGGCTCGAAAATCCACCCACTTCTTTAAATTTGGCAGCATCTACATCTCTAAAATATAACAAAAACAAAAAAAAAATTGTGATAAGGTGCGGACCACAAAATTTATAGTTGAGATTAATAAAAGGGCCAAATAAAACATATGCACATTCAATAGGGCATCAAGATCTTGTGGATTATCATTCACCAACAACCCACCAAAAAAAAAATTTAGTCTCTAAAGAAAAGTTAATCATATAAAAAAGGTACTAGATAACCATCTTGTACTTGAAGAAAAAAAAAATCTGAGTATCCAGAATATTAGAGCAAGTAAACAAATATAGGAATAAATGGTAACCCGTCAAAAGCTAAAACTATTCTCATCTTTCTGTGCCAATGAGCACATACCTAATCGCTGATTTCTGAAAAGCAGCTTTAAATTGAGCTTAACCAATGACTGAATTTCACTTTTGGCACCATCATCCTCCCTCAAAATATCATCACAAGATGTCTCCATCTCACCTGTTGAAAGTTAATGGTTGATAAACTAGTTTGGCTCAATGCTATACATGAAGGATTTGATGACAAAATGGTGCTCCATTGTCGTTTCCTGCTTAACTCAGCTGCCTCTAAGAAATTATTCTAATATGATTGCTTTTCAGATTCATGCACAATGGCAATTAGAAACATTTTTAATCCAGGTTACGTTTTGTCGGGCATTTCCTTTTATTTGTTCTTAACACTTGGCAAGTTCGTTGACTAGAGCCATTGTAGGAGGTTGTGGTTGACATATCCATTTGGCCAAGTGGTCTTTTTTTCATTTCAACCCCCCTGGATGTTTCTTGCAATATTCTTCTCCCCATTTTCCCTCTGGCATCATTATCTTCCACACTTCTAGCTTGAAGCCTCTGCGCTTTTTTAGCAATTTCAAGCATTTTCCATGCCCGATGGACATCTTTTGAACTGAACTTTGATGAGGTCAAATTGGTTTGAGGATGTCTTTTACTTTCTGATGATGTACAGCTCTTTCTCGGCCTGCTACCAGAAACAGTAACATCAACTGTTGATGAAAAACTCATTTCCCCTCTTTGAATTGCATTCCAATTTTCGCGGAGAGTCTTTACACGCTCGAGCAAATATCTGCGATTATACAAGGCTCTGGAACAGTGAGGCTTTGGAATCATGGCGTAAGAAAATGAGGATTCCTCAATGACTATGGTATTACTGCGTGAACTACCATTCCTTCGTCTCCTATCAGATTCTTGGTTACTGGAATCAGCTCCAGGTAAATTATCAGAATCTCCTTCATCACGGACAATGTCAGCTTCGGGAACATGTGCCTCAACCAATCGAATTTTACAAGTATCACCATTATCTGATTCCATTGATGATCGACAGCTCAAATAGTCATCCCTTGAAAGAGAGCAATCATGGCAATACCAGTCACCTTCGGGCACTGTGTACCGCAGACCCACACAGTATGTGTGAGCGGCCAAGTCACAAAGATCACAGACTAAAATAAGGTTCTCATCTTTTGATCCATGGCATTCAAAACAACAAACTTCTGCATTTGGATTCGAAGACTCGATTGTTGTAATCTCAAGAAAATGGTATGCCTATAGAAGAAAGTAAAACTAATCAGTGAAGAATGCTCATTTACGGTTAGTAAATAGAAAGAAGCTATCACATTCATAGTTCCTTTCTCCTTCTTCTTCTTCTTCTTCTTAAGCAAAGAGTAATACAAGAAGCTATTCAGCATTTCTATAATGTAAGCCACACACCTATAATAAGATAAAAAGGATCCAATCTTTTTATCCCAATTTATCAGAAATTAATGGAATTCGAGACAAAGCTTATTAAAAAGTGAAAACAATAAAAAAGATAGCAATGCGTGCGACTTCTTTACACAAGCAAACCAAATTACCGAAAAACGATTCATTGACGAGAAACATGGAACGCAAGCAGCTATTCAACATTTCCATGCATGTCCCTTTTTTTTACATTAATAAGATGGAAGGCCCCAATTATTTTTTCCCAGCAGCCGATTACTAGGAGAAATTCATCATTCATAGAAAGAGAGAATCATTAAGATGGAAACGCATATATTAAGTTATTTTGCATAGACAAACATATCAATCAAATTATCCCCCAAAAACAAACAACAACTCAATTGAAATCAAGCAAAGAAGGAAGGAGAAACAAAGTAACTAAATTTACGCCACCTGATCGCGAACGGGGACCGGAACAACTCTCTCGCCGTCGAAGACGCCGCGCTTGGGGAGGCGGCGGACGGAGGAGAAGCGGCTCTTGCACAAGGGGCAGCGTGACTCCACCCGCGCCCACTCCAATACGCAAACGAAGCAAAAGCAGTGCCCGCATCCGTCAATCACACCCCGCACCGCCCTCTCGTCCTCCGCCAAGCATATCCCGCATGCTACCCCATTCCCCTCCACCGCCGCCGCCTCAGCCTCCTCCCCTCCTCCTCCTCCTCCTCCTCGCACGGGCATGATCTTCTCCTTCCCTTTGTCGCGAGTCAGGGCCTTGCGACGCTCACAGTCATCGTCGGTGACGCCGGCGGGAATCGCCGGAGCACCACTAGCCATGGCCGTATACGGCGACGGTTGGTCGGGACTTGGTACGCGCCCTCGTTATTTCAACCTGAGCACCATCTCGTGCCCGCTTCCACCTTTCCCAAGGCTAAATCTTATTAAATAAAAAATAAATAATAGACCTCCATCAAAAGTGTCCTAACTCAAACCTTAATTTATAATAATCTTATATGACATGTTAACACGTGTACTACAGTAATACTGCTGGTAACTGCTAAGCCACTAAATGAAATATCTTAATTCCAACTAAACACCTAAGCCGGTGCCACACGGTGCAGTTAAATTTATTATCTTAAAAGATTTTTGATAGTTATGTAAATAAATTATGAATATATAAGTGGCCAGGGTGGTTTTTATTATTTATAATTAAATTGAATATTTTAGTACAATTACTTTTTATAATAATGATATTAATCATAGTATTTACTATGATCTAATTTACCTGCCTTTTTAAAACAAATATAGATGAAATGACAAATCCAGTATATTTTAGAAATTTAACTATTATAATTGTTAGGGAAAATAGCCATAGTTAAGACTCTCATAATCAATTAATATAGACCTATATAATTATTTAAGAAGAATTCAAGTTGTCATCAAAAAACACTGGGACATTTTATAATCGAACCTTGGACATGTACTTCTTTGTTACCGGAATTTGTGTTGTAAAATTTTAAATTTGTTTTATTGTTGTAGTTGCTCCTATTATTTTTATTATATAAAATCCATATATATATATATTAATTATTTAATTTATGTTTGTATGAGAAGATACCCAATATATTACTGGTAAATAGAAGTCACAGGCTGTTCGCTATAGTTATCGGGAGCAATTATAATGTGTTTACCGGTCCCATGACCGTTGATCAGAACATCATTTGTTATGAAGGTTTGATAATTGGTTTTTTTATCTGTTTGAACTTAAGCCATATGGTGATCATAGGAGAAGAAGGGGAGAGAGGAGATTACATTGAGAAGATTGATTTGGAGAACACTAGAGGGTTGCAGCAGGAACACCAAAATAGAAATCCTTCATAAGATATAATATTTACAAGTTGGGAGAAGATATAATCCTTGCAGCATGAACACCATTATTAACTCTTTTTTTTCTTTCTCTTTTCTAAGTTGAAGAAGATATAATATTTATAAGTTTTTTTTATTATTTCAAATTAAAGATAAATATCAAAAGATAATATTTAATTAATTTAAAACTAAGTCAAAATTCTTTATAGTGTCTCCCCACAAAAAAAAATGCCAACACCCTCTTATCTTTATAGTTGTATAGGAACAGGCAGATCTATATGCCCCTCGTTGCCTGGTAGAAATAATTAACATGAACATTGAAAATTTTGAAACAACTTAGAGAATTAGGATCATCACTAATTAGAGCTAGCTAGCGAATTAGAAGTTATAAAGTACTCTAGATCTAGCCATACGTAGCATACTAAGAGTTTCCATCTCCAGTTTTGAAAGCTTCCGGGATTTATGATGATGATCCTCTGGCTCTTCACCTTTGGTTCTTGATGACGAATCAAGACATTCATGCCAACTAGCCTGGTTTTTCGTCATCACAGAAACAAATGCAGTTTTCTCCTGATGATCATCATCAGATTGAACCTTAGCATTCAGGATGGTCAAACATTAAAAAAAAAACTGCAATTAGAGCAATATTATATCCAAGAAAATGAAGAGATCAGGGAGGAGAGGGAAAGAGAAAAGTGTAGACCTTCCTGTATAATTTGCTTGTCATTTCTATATATGGCCACCTTCGCCTGCACCCAGATCACAACTGCCATTAAATAGCTAGAACTCATGCCTTCTTAGCTTTTCCAGCCCCCATATAGATTACCCACAATCAGAAATTCTTATCTAGCAAACGAATAATATGGTGGATAGTAGTGGGATATTTCGTTTCGTACATGTACGTGTATAATCTGAGGTTTCACAACAGTACAGGGCAAATTGATCAAAATATGATTCCTTATATATATCAAAGTTCAACAGGCTTACACACATAGTGCACTATATGTAATATACTTCTCCTTTGATGACGAAATTGTGTAGGAACAAAAAGAGTGGAAACAAAACAGCAAAAAAGCTATTCTAGCTAAAAATATATTAGGCTCTACATGATCTGTTTCTTCAGTTGTTCTTTGGTGGGTGAGGTCTTGGTACATGGTAATCGGCATTTAGAGATATATGGCGGCCACCCACATTGGTCTTGAATGGGAGGAGATTACTCTTATTACTTCTAGGAGACAGTCTACTCCTTATTGTACTGGTCTCTCCTTCCTTTTTATGCTCACATTTCCCAACAGAATAATTAGCCCATGAAATCTTTGAAGCATCCAATTCTTTCTTCACTTCTTCCTTCTTCGTGATCACATCCTTCTCCTCTTTCTTTCTTTCCATCATCATTTTCCTTCCCTTCATGATATAGCTCATCCTTGCCTTGTGATCAATAGCAGTGCCTCCTTCTTTGTCCTGTTCATCACGAGTAAGCATGGGCTTAAGGCTGACTCTTGATCTTCTTAACAAAACAATTACACTGTGTAATCAAATCAAACTACCATATATACATCTAAGATGCTTATTAATCTTCCTTTTACCTGCAGATTGGTAGATGCCTCATGAACGCTATTCATCACGAATAACTCTTCACTAGCAAGTACTGTGGTCGACAGCTGATCTAATTAAAATAAAAACAGTAAATATATATGTCAGAGAACATTTGTCCGCACACCAATCATCATCAAGCTAGCTAGAAACGCACAAAACATCCAAAAGGGGGAAGTTTAAACGACCAGAGAACTGATATTTACATACGTACATACATACCATAATGAGCGTGTGATACGCTAAAGTTCATTGCTGCACCGAGGGCAACCACCACAACAAGCCCGAGCAGTGAACTGGCTCTGAACCTGTTAACGAGCAACATAGTTAATCTCTTCTTCTCCTTCCGTTCTTCCTACCTGGACTTCCCAACATCGACCGAAAGAGGGGGAGGAACACAAAAGCAGGCCGATTTTATAGAGGTGAAAGGAGGCAGTCAAAGCTGGGTTCCCAACACCAGTCCTTGCCCAAACAATATTCTATGTTCATCTTCCCTCACTTGTCTTGGGATTTTCCGTATGGGAAAGCATGGAATAATTCAAAAGGTGACTTTAAAGCTTGATTGGTCGTTGATTCTTGGAGCTTGCGGGGAGTGGTGGCCTAAAATGAAAGGTGGCGATTGACTACTGGCGTGGAATGGAAGATACGAGTGTTGAGCGCCTGTCTGCCGCCATGCATGCAACGAGGAGAGGCCATTGGTGAAGACCGAGGTTGGGTGCCCACCTAACCTTGTGCTTTGGTGCTTTATATTATTTGGTCTCCAGTTCCCGTGTAAACAAATTTACTTAACATGTGATCAGACAGGTTCAGACTCCACCAATACAAAATTGGGCAACAGACTCGGGAAGTAAGTCGAATGGATTCAAACTGCTTGACGTTGGTTTCTACTGTTCTGTTTACTTTTGGGTTTAAACTAGAAGGGCGAATCAGAAGAGAATCCCAACTTGAGCCTATAGGGCACAGTTTCTTATACTAGTGGAGGCTACACTGGCAAGCTTAGCTGCTCAATTCCATCGTGGAGGATGTCTCAACTCTAAGAAACTGTTCGAAAAAAAAACTCTGATTAATTAGTTGGCCGTCTTTGCCAGCCTTTGAGGTTTATTTGTTAGGATTCTCACTTTTTGACCAGAGTTCGGTAATTCAGACTTGCGACAACATCTGTTAGTTAGTACACACTGTCAAACGTGATGCCTTCTACTATAGTATAATGTGAAAGAGCTGGGATTCTAACTTTGTATTACAACAAGGAGTACGTACGGACGTGTAATTATATATGTAGAATATGTTGAACATGATCATTGCCCTTGGAGAACTGATTATGGGTCATCTTCAAGAAAAATTAGGTGAAAAGTGTTATTTGAAAGATTTAATTAATGTACAATCCCTGATTAAGGCCATAAGTCTATTGATAGATATATTACGAGTTAGGCATGATAGTTGATGATCAGCTGCTATATGTTAATTAATTAGACAGTGCTGATTTGCACATGTACACTGTTGATGTCTTCCAGAGAACCCTAAACCTTTTATTTACTTATTTATTTTTGCTACAACAAGAGATTCCGGTCACAATATCTGACTTGTTGGTAACTAATAAGTCATTCTGAGCATATTTATATACATTCAAACAGAGCGAATATGAATGAGATTATAATCCCGAAGAATGGATGCTTAGATATGAACATGTATATTTTTATATCGAAACAAATGATTTAAACAAAATACTTGTTTAGAAAACCTTGTATCAGTTTTCTCGTGGTCTAATATGTATATAAATATGTACGGTTGGTTCTTTTGCAGCATTCATTGATTGGCGTACTACTACTATATACACACATACATACATACATACATACATATATATATATATGTATATTCTTACTAATTTTTTCCAACGACGTAGTATTTAGACACCTTTCAAGACGACGAGAGATGTTGGGTATGCCCAGATTACATACAGTTGACATTAATTGCGAAGGCCCTTTGGTGACGAGGTTCAAGAAGATGTAATCTCGGAACTTGGCACCACTTTAGTCACACCCCTTGATCCTCATTTTTTAAGCATGATCACGTGGTTTCCACGATAATTCGGCCGTCCAGTTTCATCGACTATGGTGAAGAAGTTAGAAATTGCATTGAAAGAAGACGAGAAATAATGTAGTTAGCAGAAGATACGAATGATATTGTTCAGTAGCAAGAGCTACCTAGCTTTCCGGCCATTGTCACGTTAAGCTGGTGTTCTTGGGTGCATTGATACCATATCTATCCCTTACATTAAAGAATTGTAGTCATTTTAACTCACTACACATTATAGATATTTCAGTCTTTCTTAAGTTATGCATGGTCGATTCTTGCCTTACGGTAAATTTTTTTTTTATGAATCCATAAACACTTATTTATATAACATGATATAAAGTATCATTCAACTAGATCCCTCGGCGCAAATATGCCTTCCTAAACTTAAACGGATTCATAAATGATTTGATACACTTTATGTTGAGCTGAACTCACCAGAGCAAAGGAGGATGGAGAAGAACAATACGCTTGCGGGCACTGATGGGGGAAAAAATGAAGGATAGCACAACTAAACTTAGCAGTCAGTACATATAGGGGATAGCATTATAATGTTTTCATATCTTTTGGCCCATTTATGGGAGGGTAATGGCACTTGGGGCTTGGGGACGACTTCCCACTGGTATACAAATACTCCGTCCATTCATATTTGACGAACGTTCCACGGTTTTAATACTGATGTGATGATGATCACACGACACATTAGCTTTAGGCCCGCCCTCGTTTGACGTTTCCATTCTCCAATCAATAATCTAATACCTAGTTAAAACGGAGGAAATAATTTTTTTCCCGATTTTCTCTAAACCGGCACATAAGTATTTAAAAATAGATACTACAAACGAAATGTGTTTTTTTTTATTTTTAAGATAAAATTATTTGAGAAGGAGTATGCGAAACGAGTCTCATTACTTTTAAGTGAATGTAACTATTTAAAAATAGTCCTCCTACTAGATATGTATCCTTATACAAGTGTGCCCTCTTTATAGTGAATTCTCTTATGTGATATACCTTTTCATAAAACACTACACTCAGTTATTTGTGACTCTTTTAAATAACTATATTTAGATGGTTCCATCATTGAGGCCATCAGGTTTTATCTAAAAATTTCCTTTTAAATTCAAATTTATATCTTTACCAAAAATTATCATATGCATCTTTTTTTATATTCTAAAAATCACCTTTCTAATTTATCACTAACAAATAAAAACATTATGATATTTTGTTAAAATCTACTCATCTGATTTTTAAGATCCATCTAATCCTTTTTTATATTAAAAATTTTAATTGTCTTTGTTTAATACGGTTTATCCTTAGTAGGATTTTTAAAAAATTCATTTAAATAGTGACTTTTCTTACCATCTTGCAAACCATTTCTTCAATAATATTTTTTTAAAGAAAACCTTCATCAACTATTTTTAATTGTTTTGTTCTAGCATGCTAAAAACTATAAAAAATTTTATATGTATCCCTTATTAAATTTATGAAGTTTGCTTTATCTAAAGTATAAAAAAAATGTTATTTTAATTTTTCGTGTATTAGTGTTAATAAATTATTTTTTCAATTATCTATGTCATTTCTTTATCCTCTTTTTTTTTTTCCAAAGGCATTTAATCATCTTTCTAATTAATTCATTCAATAATCTCTTTTTGTTTTTTTACAAAAAATTCTTCAACTAATTTTTTATAATTTTTGTTATTTTATGTTTTCCTTTTTTAATTATGATATTTGTTCTAATTGAAGTTTTAAAAATATATTTTTTGTTCTTTTGTGTTTTACTTTTTAAAATTTATGATATTTGTTCTAATTGAAATTTAAAAAATAATTTTGTGTGTGTTTGTGTAATTAAATTATTTGTATTTAATTATGTCTATAATTTATGTTTATTTTATATTATTTTAAAAACAATAGCCATTTATTAAAAAAAATAGTGAAGTGGGTGTTTTTGCTAGTCCCTTTATGTGCTAGTCTTTTCCGCAAAATGGCCAATAGAATTGTATACTCTTTAGTCTTTTATTCCCTCCCCCCCCCCCCCCATTATTTTAATAACACGAAAATTTAAAATATTTATTTAGGAATCTACCTGAAAAGAGAAGTTACATCAAACAGATTAAACCCATATCTTTATTGCCTGTCGTTTAAGCTAGTATCTTCGGGGATATTTCATTAGGGTAATTTGAATTTAGAAATGGCCAAGTTATTTACAGCATATCTTCCTTGTTTAAAGCTCTCAACTTATTTGTGCTCTTGTCACATTTTAACCATTATTATTACTCGTGTCTTGGTTAATTATGTCCTTTGAATAATTTTAAGGGCCTTAAAAATAATTCTTAATTCAGGATTTATTGTTTATTATTTATTATGAAAAATGATGAAGTTATACTCAATTTGAAAATTTTTAAAAAATTATTTATTAGGGAAATGATGAAATTCTACTAAATTTGAAAATCTAAGAATATA
>JAVDBV010058226.1:0-10696 GCA_032619315.1 Piper longum
GTGCAGCGCACCATACACTGCCAAATGAGAGCCGCTGGATCTTCTCCCAATTAAACCCACGACCCGTTGCCCGTCCGACCCGCCAGACCCGTCCGACCCATCAGACCCGCCTGCGACCAACCCACCCCCGAGCCACCGCCCACCGCCGCGGTCCCCTCTTCCACCACCTGCGGCCGGGGCCCCCGGCCACCCCCGCGGCGACAGGCGGTGTAATGACCCGGCCCAAAGTGCAACGTAATGGGCCTAAGTCATTTCTTTAAAATGGTTAACTTAAGTTAAAGATCTATAGTTCATTCTCACTTATAAACAAGATCTTAACCCGGTAGGTATTAGATGTGGGACTAAATTGAGGGATCTCACAATCCACCCACCTTAGGAAATTTCGTCCCCCGAAATTCCTACACTTGGCCCGTTACTAGCCCCAGCCCACGACCTTTTGGTCCGTGACCGGCAGCCTAGCCAACGTCCATAGTCCAGCCCACCATCTAATACGGAACCAGGTTGGCTCTGATACCATTTGTAACGACCCGACCCAAAATGCAACGTAATGGGCCTAAGTCATTTCTTTAAAATGGTTAACCGAAGTTAAATATCTGTAGTCCATTCCCACTTATAAACAGGATCTTTGCCCGGTAGGTATTAGATATGGGACTAAATTTAGGGATCTCACACTTAGAGACAAAATCCACTACATCCCTCTTCATTCCAATCCACCAGTAGGTTTGCTTTAGGTCCTGGTACATTTTTGTAACACCAGGGTGTATTAAGAACCTCGAACGATGAGCCTCCTTAAGGATATCCCGCCTTAGTGCATCATCATTGGGTACCCACAACCTTCCTCTAAATCTGATTACACTGTTGGAATCTACCACCATGTCAGGAGTTTTGTCCAACATTTCATTCACATAGTTATATATGTAATTCACATAGTTATTGGCTTAAATAAAAATTGGGTAATTCATGAGTAATATAATGAATGTAGTAATTAATTGGTGATAATTAATTTGTGTATAATAAATTATTAAGTTAAGTTGGATGGTTATATATTATTAATGGAATAAAGATTTCACATTTATCTTATTAGAGTTAATATGGAGTAAATAAAGTTAATTATTGTAATAACGAGTTAGTAGGGTGGGAGAATAGGTCATAAGTGTGGAACTTAATTGACACAGTAAAATTAATAAAGTTCATACTTTTATTGAGTTAAATGATTTGAATAAATTAAAAGTATCATCGAATTGGATAACACAAATCATCTTAAAAAATGAAATAGGACGACTTACCTAATTGTCAATTAAATATTTGGTTATTCGCAAATCATTATTTAACATTAGTTAACTATAAATCATGATGTAAAGAATTAATTTGAAGATGTAACATACGTCTTAAATGATTACGTCACATAAAGAATTAAGTACCCCACTAGACCTATTGTAAAGATTAAGAATTTAATGTTTAGTGTTGATAGAATTAGGCCATATAGTTGCATGCATATCTACTTGGATAAAATTATAGTTATGTATAATTTTATTTTCTTGTTCAGATTAGGATTGTCGGTCATGGTTGCGAGTCCATTTGCGAACAATGCATGTCCGTATAATTGTTAGAAATGTTGTATATTCCCTTTAGGAGGCCCTAGTCGGCCTAAGCCCAGATTCGACCACTATGCTCCGAGTGCAACCGGGGTTAAGGATTTGACTAAGATCGACACGGGGCCGCACCTTTAAAAAAAAATTACTTGAAACACAAATTGGGAGTCTCTAACACGATGCAGAGCCCGCAAAATTGGGAGTCTCTGTCACGAGGCAGCACCCTGGGAGTCTCTAGCACGAGGTAGCACCCATGAAATTGGGTGTCTCCATCACGAGGCAGCACCCGCGAAATTGGGAGTCTCTGTCACGAGGTGGCACCCACAAATTTGAATGACGGCCTCCATGATGAAAGGGGTGACAAGGCACAATGGTGCAAGACAGCTCATTATGTACTTGTGATACCTAGAGGGTGAGTCAATGGCAAATACGCTAACTATAAGCCGTGGCCCACACAGCGTGTGTATGCATACATGGGATTGTAGCTGGATGGGTGACCACCATCCCAGCATATTAAGAGCTCAGCATAGACTCATAAGCATTAAAAGACTTTTGAAATAAAAATTAGGAGTATATTTGACTTGTTTCATTAATTATGCGCCTTAGTGGTTTTATCACTAACGTTTGAGGATCAATAAAATATAAAGACATGTATAAAGCTATTTCAAATGAATACTCCAAAACAATAGAGGATCAACTTTTGAAGTGTCCTTGAACAATTTAACTTTAGAATGTCAAAGTAATGAATGATTCATAGTCTTCAATGATGCGTCTTTCTTAGGTTTAGGATGTGTCCTTACGCAAAGAGGCAAAGTGGTAGTCTATGCATTTCATCAATTGAAGATTGACGAACAGAGTTATGCAACCCATGATTTGGAATTGACAACAGTTGTTTTTGCCCAAAAGATTTGGAGACACTACATATATGGAGCCCAATTTAAAGTTTTCATTGACCACAAGAGTTTGAAGTATATCTTTACCTAGAATGACCTTAACCTCTGATAGAGGCAGTGGATAGAATACTTAAAGGACTAGAACTTCCAAATAATATACCACCAGGTGAAAGCGAACGTTGTAGCCGATGCATTGGGCCAGAATGGCAAGGTGGATAAGGATCAACAGCTAGCTAGACTTTGGGCTATGTCAGCAGAAGTAGTGGCTATCAACCATGTGGAACAACTAACAGGGTTACTAGCAAATCTGGTTATTTCTAATGAATTATATATTTACGAAATTTATTGGTTATATTAGTCATGTAGTGCATGCATTTTCTATGCAAATAAAATTATAGTTATGTATAATTTTATATTCTCATTCAGATTAGGATCGTGGTCGCAGTACGAGATTATCTACAAACCGGGTCTGTATAATTATCGAAATGTTGTATATTCCTTATGGCAGCCCTGATCGGCCTAAGCCCAGATTCGACCACCATGCACCGTGTGCAACCGGGGTCAAGGAATTGACTCAATCCGACACGGGGCCGCAAATTTGTTTTAAAAATAATAATAGATGGAGTGTAGCAGAATGCTTCCCCGCATAATAATATATGGAGTCTAGCAGAATGCCTCCCCGCATAATAATAAATTGAGTGTAGCGGAGTGCCTCCCCGCATAATAATAATGAATGGAGTGTAGCGGAGTGCCTCCCCGCATGATAATAAATGGAGTGTAGCGGAATGCCTCCCTGCATAATAATATTTGGAGTGTAGCGGAATGCCTCCCCGCATAATAATATATGGAGTGTAGCGGAATGCCTCCCCGCATAATAATAAATGGCCCTGATCCGGCTAGTAGACGCCACCAGCGATTGTCGTCGGAAAACCGCTAGAGAGTTGCTGGAAAACCGCTTAACCCGTCGGAAAACCACCAGAACTCGCCGGAAAATGGAAATTGGTGGAATTCTATGGAATTCACCAGATCTTCCGCCGAGTTCATCCAGTCAAAGCCTATTGAGCTTCGGACATTGTCGAGCGTCGAATTCGAGGTTCGAGATGAACGCACGCCGAAAATCTAGCTGTCGCCGATTGCCGACGACGCGAGATATAATTACCTCTTATCCTAATTTGATTAATTATAATTGATGATTGTTAGTACAACATGCTAGGATTGACTAGTAGTTATGATTAATGATTGATTAATTGATAATGAGGTGATTAAACCCTGATGAGTGATAAGTGACTTGATGTGATTGAGTATGAGATGAACAACTAAGTGATCTAATGAGAAAGATCGAGGATGAGCATGATAAGTGGCTAGGATGTAATTAAGGAAACTATAATAAAATTGCCATGAATATGAGAACTTAGAATTATTATATTAATGATTATTGAATTGCTTGATTGATGATGATTTGCCTTGTGTGTTGATCATGTCGAGGTTATGCATCATATAGTTAGCGGGCATTAGTATTTGGTTCTGATGTATAGGTACAAAGTAGGAGCTCGCCGCCTAGGCGCGATGGCACGCTTTGATCTTCTACCAGCATCGTTTAGGACTCATCTCTGACTTACGCTTTATTCCATTGTATGTTTGGTTTTCTACTTGCGGGGCGAGTTAAGTGGAATTTTATTGGATCCCACTTATCTCGGGCCATTTAGCCGATCGCATTTCCGGATTAATAACCCTTGATGATGAGATCCCTCGAGTATGTTTTCGAAAACAAGATCCACTACAAGTTGACTTCGGGCCTATTATATTAAATTCCCTACCCAGGCCTATATATATAGTTTTCGTGTTTTTAGTGAGAGATGGAAAGAGGGAGGCGGCCATGGCTTCAGACAAGGCATGTGTTCGTCGTCAGGTTGATGTTGGGGTGGACCCACTTCATCCTGAGGGATCCTACTAACTCCGCGTTTGAGTTCCTCACACCCTCAGAACGTGGAGGTTTACGGTTACTGTTTAGTACAACGCATGTCCAGACTTGTGGTTCAAAGGGTACTAAAGGCGACTGCTTGAGAGTACTCGGCCTTCGACTCAAGGCCAGGAGTAATATGGAGGACATAGAGGGTTGAGATGAACGAGAATGATATTTGATGCAACACGCAAGAATGGGATTTGATGCAAGACGCAATAGATGAGATGACTAAGGAAAGAGAATAAGATGGATAGGGGACGCTGCCGCTCAAGGGTGACAGCTCCCGTTAGTGCCCTTGTGAGAGTTCTTGAGGAAGTATAGTATGGTTTTTATTCAACAGGAGGTTAGCTCTCCTGTGCCAGTTTGAAATTATATATTTTCTGGACCGGTAACGCTCGTTACTGACGTGTTTTCGTACTATATGTAGGTGACGAATACGAGATGGAAGTGCCAGCCAGGACGGAGGAGCAATGAGGTCTCTTGCACATAGACATGTTTAATGATTGAATGTATAATATTGTGTTTATGATTTTATTATATTGAAATGGATGTGAGAAAATGTAAAGAGATGATGATATGGTGTTGACTGAATGTTATGACTTGATGATAGTACGTGAACTGTTGAAAGAATGCACAGGTGGGCTGAGACCCATGTTTGAGAATGCATAGACAGTTGACTATATTCTGTGAGTGAAACTATTGATATGGATATATGGTTATATATAATGTGTTGACAGGTGGCACCTAATTACACTTTTAGGGGAGACTCTGTCTATTTTTATTGAAAATATCTTTTTGATTTGACTACAATTGTGTTGATGTGTGTGAATTGATCTGCATATCATTCGTGTAGTGTCCTGTTAGGATGTTGTGCATTTACCCATGCATATAGCGAATCATATCTTCATCTTAAGACGCTGAGAGTAGATCCGGGTCATCTTTTTTAGTAGATTATCAAACGGTTCGGTCGCCGGTAGCATTTTCGGGTCGGTTCACGGGTGAGCAGAGTCGGGCTGTTACAAAGTGGTATCAGAGCCACTCTCAGTTGATTGAGATGAAAGATACATTTATAGGTGATGTGTGTACAAAGACTGTTCCGAGTCAAGCTGGCAAGTATGTTCTATCGTTTTTCTTTACATGCAGATTATATCATATGCTAGATGCATAACCATGTGTTCAGGATGGATCAGAAATGTGTGGAACCAGCCTTTAATGTGCTGACAGATTATTTCCATGGATTTGCATCAAGATATCAGATTATTGGTTAGTTAGAGGGGAGCGAGGTTTGTTGTAGTGCTAGTGGAGGTAGAATGAGTATTGGATCTCATCTTATGCCCGATTTGGATGTAAGCAAATGACAGCAGGAATCTGACAGAGATGTTGTATTGGGTTAAAGACCCATGAGTTCTATCCATCGCATTAGAGACTAGAGTAGTTGTGTTATCAACATGTCCGATAAATTGAGATAGAATTGGGTGTTGACTAGGTGCCCGTCTTTTACATGTCACCACATTAGACCTGCTTCCATGGGGCGTGGTGTATATTGTGGAAAGGAGTAAGGAAAAAAGGGGATAATAGTTAGGAGCTTGAAGTTTCGAGATAACAGCAAATTAGTTGGCACATAAGATGGACCACCATTGCCTGTAAGAGATAAGGCGTTAGATCAGTGATTGCTGTTTGAGGATGCATAGTTGGATAAGCTGAACCGAGTTGTTAGCAGCTCGGGGATGTTAGAGAGAGTAGTAGAATTACAGTGTATATGATTAGGATTAGATTTTAGCATTTAGAGTCTATGACAGAGTTTCACCACCGCCGACCGAGTGCACAACCACCAACCGAGTGCACAACCGCCGACCGAGATGCACTACCACTGACCGAGTATGCACTACCGCCGTCCGTCCATTGCTCATCCGCCGACCGAGTAGATTAGTTAGAGCTTAGTAGGGTCAAGTGGAGGAATGAAGCATAGTTACAGTGGCATCAGTAGAACAAAAGAGAGTTCGGAAAGTTGAAGTTATTTTGATGAGATGACATAGGATCAAATTTTACAGTCCTCTTGCAATCATTGTCTTGACCCGACACCATTGGGTCAAATGGATATTGCAAGATAAGCCATTAAACATAATTAGTGACAGTCTTATAGGGATGCACATGGACACAGTCAAAATATGACAATATGACCCACAGATGGGATAGTCATAAAGATCAGATTGTTCAGACAACACAATAGTGCATCCATGGACCCACAACTAGCATATACAAATCAAATGATTAGTAGATGGGAATACACACAGTTTAGCCCATTCAGCTAGTAGCCAGCCAACGTGATGAGTTAGACTCATACTAGATTATGGGGCATAGATAGAGGTTTCAGTGAGGGAGTATCCTCTAGGGAAATAGTTATTCCCTTATGCTGCGCCAGCATGATTAGGTCCGTACCTTGAGACATAGGATTGAACCTTGCCCTGAGTGTAGAAGTACCTTCATGGTACTGATTAGGGTTTTCAGTGCACGTCGATATTGGTAGATCGATGTTATGATGATAGATCTCACCCCAGCTTGAGAACGATGCAGATAGGGATTTCAGAGAGAACAAACCATGCTGATCGGATGGAACGATACCAATGTATGCTCATCTTGATTGACAGCCTTGCTTGAAAGTCTACCACAGCGGTAGTAGTCATGTGAATCAAGATTAGTACTACAAATCGGTACCGGACGGCAGGTCACACACCACTGAAGAACGGATGAGACACGTGTTGAACCTCATATGAGTCCCTGTAGACTCGAGGGAATACAGTGGTTCTTTGGGTCGTTTGAACCCCACCAGTTTAGAAGTGTGTGACTAGTACGGTATCGAGAAACACGTGCCTACTGTAAGCTGATTAAACTAGAGTCACGTAGGAGCCGTTTCTGAGATACGTCATTCATTGACTGTTCCACAAACTGATCACCTGTGGCATAGTAAATCATGGTGACTTAGAGACAAGTCCATAGACTTACCGATATTTTGGTCACCCAATATGCTACATAGGGATTTCATCTCCCCTGCCACTTGTATGATATCTCGACTTCACCACAGATCAGAGTAACACACCTATGTAGCAAGTTTTTATGAACCTAGTGGATTTTCCCATTTACATGGAGTCAGATACCACATGTGAGGATGAGATACGACCTAGTGAGAATTCATGACCAGTGTGACTAGATTTAAGTTTCTTTTCCCATAACCCGGAGAGGTCAGATAGATGAGAGATGAGAGTTTCCACTTGAGCATTTCCACTCACCCCTCTATATGTCTCAGTTTTACTATCAGCTACCCAGATGATTGAGATGAGCAAACATTCACCAGAGCACACGTCACAGACCAGATGTAGACACCGCGACTCCATGCAGAGTATATTATCATACTTCTTGAGACACACTGTATATGTACAAGTGTTCTCACCCCCAGTCGACACAGAGCTCCATTTAGAAGTAGTTAGTGGTTGCCTAGGTAGCCACTAGAGCCATAATATACAGTAGAGTCATAGCAGTCGTCCTTGTTCTCTTATAGAACAGAGTGAGATACATGACTTTAGACCGAGTCAACTAGGATCCAGGGAGCGGTCCAGTTCCTTATACAGGGACACCTGAGAGTTGGACCTAAATTGGCGACAGTGAGCTGCACAACTCATTAGGTTATACACCGTACTTAGGAGGAGACTGATAGCAGATCATAGGATGACTGTAGGACCTAGAATAGAGTTCCTGCGAGTAAATGTAGGTGACTTTTCATGGATGAGGATTATAGGGACATGGGTAGATGCTAGTAGGTAGGTCTTACCGTTAGTGTAGTTTTCTCCGACATAGCCCAGATTAGAACCTTGCGATACTCTAGACTATTTGCCTGACCAACCCAGTAGGCCCTTAGGGGTGATTTATGTTTTTCTACTGAGTTAGCAGTAGTAGGGATCAAAACATAAGAGGAGGATGATGCTGATGTGAGAACAGGCACAAAAAGATCATAATGTGTAGTGGAATCGTGTGGGCCCATAACCCACAGGTCCCAGGATCAGAACGAGAAAGAATGATGATGTTAATGCCAGAGGAGACACATATACATTAGAATCAGAATGTTTGATTTTTTACAACATCACAAGTAGAGCCCGTCATGTCAGCACAACTATCGTCAGGATGGATGTACATGACTATTGACGATTAGAGGATACAGCTGACGTGTATCCATTTTCCAGTTTGAGTTAAACCACCTTGAGCTAAAATTTCGAGGACGGAATTTTTATAAGGAGGGAAGGTTGTAAAACCCGTGATTTGAATCACGGTTTTATAATTGTTAACTGATCGGTTCAGCCGTCGGTTCGAGTTGAGTGTATTTCGGAACACATGTACTGAGCCGATGCCGGTCGTGTGTATGAGGTATGAGGGGTCATGTGTACCCGAGTATGTGATGATAACGTCATGAATGAGTTATCAGAATATTTGAGAGTATATAGTTGATGATTTTAGATTCATTATTTTGTGACCGTAGAAATAGTTTTAGGCCGTTTACCGCGTTAGGACGCGCTATGGGTAGTTTTGGTGGGTTATTAGTTATAGAGCATGTCATTCGGATGTTGTGTTTTATTTTATTTTATGAGATTTTTCCCCGATTTTTCTATTTTTTTTTAGCATTTATTATGCATTAGTTATTATTCTTGACTCGAGACGGAGTCAAGTCAAGTTTTATTTATGAGATTGCCACCCAACAAGTTTTTCTTTCCCCAAGACCTTCCCCCACATTTCCCAAAACCTACCCGCTCGTCCCCACGTGCCGCTGCCGTTGCTGCCGACGCTGCCCGGCCGCCGATCGACGCCGGTCCCGTGCCAACCCGACCTGGCCCGGCCACCACCTGGCTGCCGAGAGGTTCAAATCGCCGCGCCTAGCGCCATGGCCGTGATGCATTCGAGGGCCGATTCTGGCACCGGCGACCGTTGTCGCCGTCCTCCAGTGGTCACCTCGGCGCCACCAACCACCCAGCGACCTTCCCAGACCAGAGCGCTGCCCGACACCGCCCACCACCAATGCATTGTTTTTGCCATTTTCCGGGAAGCCGCCACCTCCGTCGGCTGCCTTGATAGCACAAACACGTCGGGCTTGTCGAGGTGGTTCCGATGGTACCCAATACGATCCCGATGCGACCAGTAGATGCCACCGGCAATTGTCGCTTGAAAACCATCGGAGAATTGTTGGAAAACCGCTGAACCCGCCGTAAAACCGGAATTGGTTGAATTCACAAGAATTCACCAGATCTTCCGCCGAGTTCATCCAGTCGAAGCCTATCGAGCTTCGGACACTGTCGAGCATCGAATTCAAGGTTCGAGATGCACGCACGCCGAAACCCTAGCCGTCGTCGATTCCCGACGACGCAAGGTATAATTACCTCTTATCCTAATTTCATTAATTATAATTGATGATTGTTAGTACAGCATGCTAGGATTGAGTAGTAGTTATGATTTATGATTGATTAATTGATAATGATGTGATTAAACCTTGATGAGTGGTAAGTGACTTGATGTGATTGAGTATGAGATGAACAACTAAGTGATCTAAATAGATAGATCGTGGATAAGTGGCTAGGATGTAATTTAGGAAAATATAATAAAATTGGCATGAATATGAGGACTTAGAGTTATTATATTAATGACTATTGATTTGCTTGATTGATGATGATTCGCCTTGTGTATTGATCATGTCGAGGTTATGTATCATATAGTTAGCGGGCGTTAGTATTTGGTTCTGATGTGTAGGTATGGAGTAGGAGCTCGCCGCCTAGGCGCGATGGCACGCTTGGAGCTTCTACCAGGTCCATTTAGGACTCGTCTCTGATATACGCTTTATTCCATTGCATGTTTGGTTTTCTTCTTGCAGGGCGAGTTAAGTGGCGTTTTATTGGATCCCATTTATCTCGAGCCATTTAGCTGATCGCATTTCCGGATTAATAACCCTCGAGGATGAGATCCCTCGAGTATGTTTTTGAAAACAAGATCCACCACAAGTTGCCTTCGGGTCTATTATATTAAATTCCCTACCCAGGCTTGTATATATAGTTTCGTGTTTTTAGTGAGAGATGGAAAGAGGGAGGCGGTCTTGGCTTCAAACAAGGCATGTGTTCATCTTCGGGTTGATGTTGGGGAGGACCCACTTCATCCCGAGGGATCCTGCTAACTCTGCGTTTGAGTTCCTCACACCCGGAGAATGTGGAGGTTTA
>JAVDBV010058253.1:0-10467 GCA_032619315.1 Piper longum
CCGACCGACAAATCGAGAGACACAAATTCAGACTGGCCGACAAATCGTGTGGCTAATTGAGGCAACACCAAAACCAACCTTGGCTCTGATACCACTTGTTGGGCCCTTCGGGCCCCAAAAGTGACTTGGAACAAGACATGTTGCAAGTTACTTTTAGGGCCCGAAGGGCCTAACAAGTGGTATCAGAGCTAAGGTTGGTTTTGGTGTTGCTTCAATTAGCCATACAATTTGTCGGCCGGTCCGAATTTGTGTCTCCCGATTTGTCGGTCGGTCAGAAGTTGGCCCGAATTTGTGTCATCTGGAACCTCACCAAGACATGTTGGCTCCGCATGTGGTGAGGGGGAGATGATTCGGGTATTGTGATGTGTGAAGGGGAGAATTGTTGGGTTAATCCCACATCCCATTTGGAGGCAACCGATGACTTGTATATATGCTAGGGGAAAGCCTTAATTCTTAAGCTAGCTTTTGGATTAAGAGAGACCCATGAACTTGTTGCAAGTCACTTTTGGGGCCCGATGGGCCCAACATATATTACATGTTACAGTTATACGATGTAGACTACACGATTTATATCTCCCGTTTTGGTGTTATTTTTCTGCGTGCTTTTTCTTGTGTTTAGATATAGCTGATAGGTACACACCACTAAAATTCTGTTCTAATTGGACATCAATATTGGCTCAAGACTCGAGTGTGGTTAGGGGTTATGCATAAGGTTATCGAAGTCTAGCCGTTTAGGATCCGTGTATGTAAAATTTGAGCAGATTTTATATGTGGTTTGGTTTGATTCCGTATTGGTTCAGCTTTTGGTTTGGTTTAGTTTCGTTTTGGTTCGTGATTTTGGAAAGAGTTGGGTGTTGTTAAGCATTGGTTTGGTTGGCTTTGGGTTGTATTGTAGCCAGATGTCAGGGTCGTTCACATTAGAGGGCTCGTTTGGGGGGGAGGGGGGGGGGGGGGGTGCATCCATTTTTGTTATCGTTGGTCTGATTCTTGTCTCGAAAACAGATAGGGCCACGTGTTTGATGACTATGCCAACCTGCATGTGTAATTAAATTGTACCTTTTCATCTTCTTAGCAAAATCATTGATCTTTTTACCATTATTATGTAGATTCTATTTTCTTCTAGTAAGTACTAATAAATAGTAGACTTTTTATTTTTAGCCCATAATAAATTTTTTTGTATTTTTATTCATCTAATATTAGATATATGTGGTTGATTATATTGAGTAGAGTCATGTTGCATCAATATCTAATGCTCTATTTTGTTAGGAGATAATTGAAAGTTAAATTTCAAGGAATAAGTAATCAAATAAGGAAAAAGTTACGATGAACAAGCTGGACACATCACATGTGAACCAAGTCTATATGACTAATCAGATATTTATCACGTAATCAGTTGTCCAGAAGGCTAAACACTTATTTATACCTCTAGGTTGATTAAGTGAGAGTAAAATATATTTGGGTAGCCAAAAATCCTAATTAGGCTCAACGGCCAATTTTAATCAATAATTATGGACAAGTTCGTCCAAGTTTATCCGTTTAAAATCAGTGTTCGTTGGTGGATGTTTTAGGAATAATGGACAAGGACTGAGACATATTTAAAGAATGAGAAGTTCGAGTTTAACTCCACTTTTCTCAAACCGTAGCCAATCTCTCTCATCACTCTCTATTTGGTGTCTCTGTCTTTTCACCTTCTCTCTTCTCCCCTATCTCTCTTGTTGGAGAACATGTTGGGAAGTGGATTGGGTGCAAGGATCCATGCAATCACCAATGACCGAAAGAGATGGTAATTCCAACTAAAACAAATTAATTGAATAGTTTTATTCAACATCTTCATGTTCCATGATCTCATATTGCTTGCATATTTTTTTCTATGTTCTATGAATAAAAATGTTAATGTACAACCATTCAAATTGATGTATAAGATGTTAATTCATCTCTAGACCTAGTGTGAATAAGTTTTATAAGTAGTTTTTATGATTTGAGAAACAACTAAGTTTAAAAGTAAACCTATAGCTTGCTTTATATGTGAATATTTCTCACAAGTATATTTTGCTCTAATTTAAAATCGTGAAAAAGTCTGTTAAATCATTATAGATTCAAAATCTATTATAACCCATGATTTGATGTTTTGAGACCATAAAATCATGTTTTTATTTGATTAAAAACAAATACAAAATAAAAAGGATAAACAAATTCAGTGCCAATACCATAACGCTGTATATACATTCAGACTACGTCAGGGGCCTAAGCGGACGTACAAGTGACATTAGAGCATTATTGTCGCAGCGCCCATACTCCTTGCTATGAACCCCACGGCACTCATGCATAGAAAAACTAGCGCGGGCTCTCGGCAAGCAGTGGCACAACACTCACCTAGCGCTGCACTGTCAAAATCCTAACCCTAATTTAAATTGATGTTTAAGCTTATCATATGCTATGTTTATACTTTTTTAAACAATGCATGAAGCTTATTTGATGTTTTATACTTTTAAATTGTGTTGCTAATATCTTGTATGACATCATTATCATTTTCATGGTATGGTATGGTTTAATTAATTTGTCAAAGCAAATATCTATCTTTGTGAGTTTGAATTTGTGTGTTTATTACCTCACATTCACTATTTGCTTATCTTGATTATCTTTACTTGTGCTTACTATTTCATTTGTTCTTAATTATTATCCATTCTTGTGATCTTACAAGGGTTTACCTTAGTGAGGATCTAATAACTTAATTTTTAACTTTAATTAGCTTTCTCCACGTAGCCCCTTCACCTCATTCATACATAATCAAAATGGGATCATTTTTCTTCAATTATGATCGACAAAATAACCCCTTCCATAAATCCTATCGAAAATCAATTGTGTGGCTTTACAGGACACATTGGATATATATAAGGTTCATTATGACTACATGCGAATTGTATATGTGAAGAGATTGGACTAACATCTGTGCAATATAAATAAAGATATATACTCATGTGTTTTATACCTTGAAAGAGTGTTCATCTACAATAATATGTGATTCATGCAACATGGACTTTCTTTTCGCCATGAACATATCCATTGGCTCTGTTTCATTAACATGAAATGAATTATAAATGATATAAAAAAATTAAACATTCAACCTTACTAAAAGTAATATGTAATATATTTCTTAAAAAACTTGATACAATCTCATTGAATTTTACATTGACATTAATAATGATTATCATCAAATAAATCACCAATGTGTTCACCCATATCAAAAAAAATTCACTTTTTCTTATCTCTTGAGGTACAAAAGAGGGAAAGAATCGGGCATCGGAGGCCTACTTAGAAATAGTACTTGACACGAACAATATATTAAATATATAAACTTTTAAGAAGGTTTGATATTTTAAAATTTTTATGTCATTTATACTAATTTTATGCCGATCAAACAAGCCCTTGATGACTTTCAACTATGTTTTGAGATGGATGAATATGTGCTTTCCGTAACTTGTTACTTGATCATGAAAAATTCATTGACAAAGGACTTATTAATAAGGTATTATTTTGTTGTCATAGAGAAAAATGAGGATGAACGAAAAACTAGCTTTAAATTATACCTAAGTCTAGATCATTATAATATTTTCTAGCTACATGATAGCAATACAAATAATGAAATATATTACATTGAGAAACGCTTTGATCTTCACTGTAGAAAATTGAGTACATAAGCCTACTTTCTTATCAGCAACTGTCGTTATTATCACCATCACACATTGAAGAAAATCATACATTCAACAAACTGTGTACCTTTTTAACTTTTAACTGTGCAACGATGTGGCCAAATCTAATTATTCATCATGCTGCAGATTGACAAGGTAACAGGAGGTTTCATTGTTTCATCTCCATAAGAAAGGCCTTCTTCTACGCTACTCAATCTGCTTGGACTCGGGGAATTTCTTGCCATAAACTTGGGAGGGCTAGAATTAATTTGTAGAGGAGAACTTGGACCGGAATGAAAGTTGGATGATCCAGCTTCACGTGGTAAAGGAGATAAAAGAGATGGGCCACCATCAAGCACATCTTTTCTATAAAACCTGTCTTCCTCAATATCATAAAAATCAGCAGTTCTAACCTCTTGAGCAAGAGAACACATGCAACAACAGAGCCACTGGGCACAGTCAGTAACAGCGGGATAACCACAGCAAAAGTTACTAGCTGGCAAATGAAATCTCTTCCTCATTTGAATCCTCCAAAAACCTCCATATAGCAGACCAAAGATGCAAAGAACAAAGCCAGTCAAACTTAGAGCCTCCCTTACAGTCTCATTGCCTATATTAACAGCCGCCAAATTGAAGATCCAAAAGGGAGCCATACAAAACAGAAGGAAAGTTGCAATATGAACATACATGTTCCCAAACCCCAATCTATCCATGTTCCAACCAAAAACACAGAACCCACAAAAAAGTGATAAATAAGCTACGGATATATCATCCCACAGGTCAAACAGCCCACCACTCCACTGCGGTTCGGTTTCCACCACCCTGCGGTCATCCCTTAAAACAAAAGAGTATCTCTTTTCAAATGATTTAGCCCGAAGTTCAGAACTCTTAATTTGTACCTGCATTTCTTCATCAGGTTCAGTGTAATCCCTTCCAAGTGGGCTTAATATGGTGTACACTCCTGCAAAAGCAGGAGCAGCAATGGCAACAGAAATGCAAACTCCAACCCCAATTGCAGGTCTTTCAGATCTTCGGAATCCTAAGTTGAGACCACATAAAGCATACTGAGCAAAACAGTTTAGATGAAGGAGAGCAACCACAACCATCATGTGCATCCACTCATGGGGTTTGTATGTCCCATTTTTACAGTATACTTTCCGAAGCTTTAGCACATCTTCTGGTCTCCATCGAATCAGAAGCACAAGGTGGTAGAACCGTTTCGGATGCTGATAAAGGCACATGAGAGTGAACAGTGCATTGAGAATTTGGTTATTAACTTCAAACCATGTGTTTCTTTGGGACTTCTTTGGTAAGGCATGGTTCAGCATTCCAGTCATAACAAGAAAGAGTATGGCTCCAGAAATTGCAACGCATGTTATCCAAACAAGAAGTGCCATATTCATAGGATCACGAATCCAACTTCTGCAAATTTTCATGAGAGAATCCCATTCAATTTTTTTTGCTACAGAAGCTCTAAGCCGTTCCCGAAAACCATTTTTGGAAGAAGGTATTTGACGTGAAATTTCATCTTTTTCTTCAGCAAGCTGTCGAAACTTTGCAGATGGGGAAGCCAGCATGCCCCTAGAGCTAAATTTCATTAAGCCTGATCTTCCAGGAAGTATTTTTAGCATATCCAGTATGCTCTTTTTAGAGCTTTTCTCTCCCAAAAGTCCCCTTTGGGATGTAGATACCAAAAAGGGAATCTGGTTCTTTTCAAGTTTACAATTCGAAGGACATGACTTACACTCTTCCTGAATTTCATTTATGCCCTTATCATTACTAGAGGTACCCATTCTGTAATAAATATGACCACACTCACTTGGGTCAAAAACTAGTAAGGATAGCAGCAAATAGATTTATGACAAATCTCATGGTTTTGAATCAACAACCCAAAACTAGAAACTCCTTTGCTCAGCCGCACGGCATATCATTACGCAGCCAGCTAGTTGTATTCCATCTTAACAAACATATTTCTATCCCAACCCATCATTACACGATTTCTCAGTTCCAATCACTCTACTAAAAATAAATGTTTCTTCACCCCACTGAACATTAACCACATCATCTGTTCCAAGAAAATATAAGTCAATTAAACAACATACATAGAAAACAGGTTTCATACAGGCTATAATATTTTATGCAATGCTGTGATTGGTGGAATAAAAGTGCATTTTAAGTTTGAATTAAACAAAAGGTGACTCAGTTTCATCTTCTGATTTGACTAAAGAACATTTAGTGTGCAAAACATAATTATGGAGACAAACATAGGAATCTAAAAGACGAACATCAAAATAACAATTTTAAAATAATATTATCTGAGGTTAAACCATATCTGGATAATGTATATATAAATGCAACTCAAAGAAGCGCACAAGGTGGATTAAGGTGATTTAACATCTGATTTAGAAATGAAATGAAGCAAACTATGTTGCCAGACAAGAATGTCAAAGACCTGACACATCATATTGCTAAGCCCTAAGCAATCAAATAGGATACTAAGGAAAAACCAAAACTAGGAATGTAAACAAATTAAGGAAATAAAGAGATGCCCAGATAAAATGAACATCATGCATAAGAAAAAAAAAAAAAAACTAAAATCTTCTGAGATTTTACTGTGATTCTAATCTTGGTAGTTAGTGGGAAGACAGGCTACACAGAGTACTTGCCAAAAATCAAGACGCTTCTACTGAATTCTGCCAAATCTCAGAAAGATCCAAGATTTTTGGGATTTGAGAGTAAAGGTTATGTAGAAAATAAATAAGTATTCAAGAAAACTGATATAGAGAAGAAGAAACATTTTATTTAATGATTAGATTGAACATTATATTGACCAAGTATTTATGCTAGATACACCAACTTCAAATTTCTAATTCAAGTGCAAAATGAACTGTAAAAGGGCACCACCCAAATGTCAATCATTTGTACATGAATTGGATTCTTAAAATACAATAGATTCTCAATCCTTATGTTATTCTATTTAGATTTCGATATGAGTATGAGAGAAACAAGTTTGAAAACTTATTTTGCTAGTAAAGATACACGTAAAATGACTGAATACAAGTATGAGAGGATCGTCATACACACAAGATGAGTTGATACTTATAAACCCGTATTTAAGAGCATTTTCTTCTATGGGAAAAAAGTGAGTAGGGGATTCTGACGCTCTTATGAAGATTATACTACTGATAGATGCTATTACCTTCTTTTCTCTTTCAAAATTCAGTTAACAGAAAATTAAACAAAAAAAAAGTTGGAAGTTACTTTCAATCTGAGCGTTTGTTTGGATTTGGAATTTAAAAAATGAGCGGGAAAAGCTGTACAGCTGAATCCTGAAAACATGATCTCTCTTTGTATAATTTTAAGAATTTGAATTCATGAATAGAAAATTTTCTTCTTGCACAGTTCACTCCCAACTCTTATCTTCTCATTTGTCCACACCTGATTCAACAACTCTATCCTTCTATTTCTCTCCAATCGTCTTGATCTTCTTGTCTAGTCTCCTTCACCTTTTCCAATTGTCTCTAACATTAACTTGTTCCAGAGGTTGTATGGTGATGGCCGTATTATAAGATAAACCTGATATTAGGAGTCTATGCCACCAAATCAGATGTTTATCTACCATTTAGAGAAAGAAATGAACCCATAAACCCAAACTTTGGGGGGATTTAGGCAGTGGAATATGATGTTCTCTATCTGTTAGGGGATTTAACCTGTAAGAATATCTTCGATTACGCACTCCATTTTATATTTTAATTAATCTTCATTGGCATCAAGAGCCTATGTGATGCTCTCCACGTTTTTTAATGACTTGTGATTAAAGTCCTGATGTCTACCATTCTTTCTTATATGATTAATCATAAATCATGACTGTTTTAATAGATATGATAAAATTTTCTGTTTAAATTATTGTTTGATAATTTTTTATCAGATAATGCATGAATAAATATGTTGATTAGATCTGTTAAATCACGATTAATCTTTTCTTAGTCAATGACGGCATATTACTATTGTTGATAATTGTTTAATACATCTGGAATTATCATGTTTGATTTCTGATTTGATTAGTCATGAGAAGATTACACGATCATTATCATTTTATTAAGATTCATCATGTTCAGATCTGTTATTAGATGATTGATTTAGGAATGATTTAACATGATTATCATCAATGAATAGTCCTATATCTACCAGACTAACCTTGAAGAATTAAGATAAAAGAGAAATTAAAGGGAGGAACCTTTACCAAATCCAGGCCAGAGACAGACGCCACCGTGCACTCCACGGCCGTTGGAGACCTCGTCGATGTTGGCCTCCCCTCGCTGGAGTTTGTCTTACACAGATCTACTCCGATGTAGACGCTCTGCATAAGATCTCTCCTACATAAGATCCCCTAGCTAGTTTACCCTACTCATTCAGACACCAACGACCTCACCCTCTATCGCCCGAACCCGTAGCCGGCGGGACAACTCCAGCGAGCTTGCGTCGCCGAACCGTGACTTATCCCTCTTCCGATGAAGTCGCCCCTTTTTACTCCCTGCGCAAGTTGACTGGGCCAGTGGACGCCCTCCTTCGGACGCCACCCCGCCTCCCGGTCGGCGGCGGATTGTCGCTGGCGAGCCTCGCAGGAGCCCGAATTTGGGGAAGGAGGAAGCTGATGGTCGGCCTCGTCCTTTTGCCCGACTTCCATCCGGTCCGACGACCGGTTGCATGGTGTTAAACGACCGAGCGAACAAGTTGAACTCGGCTCGAATAATTCGAAGTTAATTTGAACTTGATTTAAGATTAAATAAATTTTGAATATATATACTTGAGCTCGATTCAAATATTTTTTAAGTGTTCAAATTCGACTCGAGTTCAAATAAACTTAAACTATTTATTTAAAGGCATAGCTCAATTAAAAACATGATATTAGCGTGATTTGAAACTACAACCTTTAATTTGAACCCACAACCTTAATGAAAGGTTGAAGACTTGAATACCTACTATCTCACCTATCTTACTTCTTTGCTAATTTATTGTAAATAAATAAATATAACTAAATATAATTAAATTTATTAGTATATATATATAATATAAAAACTATATTATTATATTATTTTATCAAATCGATCTACGAGTCGAGTTTGAGTCGAGTATAAGTTATAACCGAGTCGAATCGTTTGTAGGATTCGAGTTTGAGTCGAGTTCGAGTTCGAATATTTAAATGTCAAGTTTCGAGTCGAGTCGAATCGAGCCGAACGCCAAATGATCATGAGCTAGCGCGCTCAATTAGCAGCCCTACCGACCATAACCGCTAGCCAAATAAGTCTTAGTCATTATTGGCCATGACCATTTGACCATACAAAACTATTTGAAATCGTAACCCTGATTGTTAATAATTCTAGCCACTAATAGCTCCTTTAGAAAACTACCACTAATCGGACCCGTTCAAGCCGGCAGCCTTGATACAACCCAAATTCAATTTCATTCCCGTGATAACCCTTTTATATGCCTGATGCGTACCAGCCAAAAATCCGGTTCAGTTCATATCAATGTGTTAGTTCAAGAGTTTTGAGAAAGTTATACAAAATTTCTTTAAGTTATATCTACTCAGAAGGTTAAAAAAATTATAGATTGAAAGTCAGATCAAGTGATGGAAAATCAAGGAAAGAATGAGCTTTTTGAAAATGATTGCAAGCTCGATCGAAGAGACAATTGGAAACCGATCATTGGCAGCTGTCATTGGTTTAAAGAATTCTTCCACTTTTCTCTCCAAGACCTTGTCTAAGGAGAGTGAAACTTATTTCCTCTTTAAATAAGCTTCAAACACTTGAAAAAAAAAACCAAGAGTCGTTTGCTAACCTTCTACATTATTTTGTTCTTGTAATATTCTTTATTTATTCATATTGCAATTGATTAAGCAAGAGTGCTTATAGTTTAAGCTTAATTGAGAGTAGTTTGTAGTTGTACTTGGAGTTCTGTTTCTAACATCAAAATGAAGAAGTGTATACTCAAGGGAACTAGTGAAACCCTATTATGTCTAGGTTAGAAAGAAGAGTACACTAGATCCGCGATGCACTTAAAAATTATTTGTGTTTTTCTTTGTTTGCTTATTAATTTTTATTATTTCTTATTTTAATACTTTCGGTTTAATATATTTGCCTTGAGTTTTAGAATTAGGAATTTGATTGAGAATACTTATTCATGTTCCATTTGAAATAATTGTCTCATTTAAATTGAACTCTTATTTCAATTCCAAGGAATCGTTTAATCACGAGGGGAATTTAGCTTGGCATGTCCCCCTTGTTCTATTTGTGAATTGCTTCCTCATTATTATTCTAAGTTCTTTATGTAATAATTAGTATTTTGACCATTATTATTATAACACCCCAATTTTGGTTCACTTAAGAACCGGATCAAAAATGTTACGATCGAGTCGAGACATGTTTAATATTATTAGTCAGTAAGACTCGATCCATAAAATAGATCGAAATAACCCTCTTGGTGTCATGAGATTGGAAGACATTGACAAATAAATATCAAAATACATCAAATATAAATAAATGTAAGAAAGAAAATCTTATGTTGAGCTCAAGTGTGTGTAAGATTTATCTGTCCTTCTGCTGAAGTCGATACAGGATTTGCGAGACCTACATATATTATAAGAAAACCGTCAGTAACGAATGTTACTGGTCCGAAAATAACTAATACAATCTGGCAAATGGGTATTCCATTACCCACGAAAACATATGAAACTTCAAGAATCCCTCACACAGGGCAGTAAGCAAACATACTTAAA
>JAVDBV010058275.1:0-11419 GCA_032619315.1 Piper longum
GGTTGTTCCCCGTAATTGTGCTGTGTTGTGTTGGATTTGGTACCGTAACGGGTTCGGGTGATTCCGAGGACTCGTGTGCCGGGACTGGGTACCGGTACGTGGGGCATTCATACATAGGGACTTAGTGGGCGTTGTATCGCTAGCGTGTGCGGGATTGTGGAGTTGATCGGTAGCGGTATCGGGTGCTGCTATTCGGGCAGTCGATAAGGTGACCCGTACCGAGCGTGAAGGACGAGTACGGGTGAAGTGCTTCCATATTACAACGAAGTTGTGCAACTGCGTACAAGGAGTAGGCTGAGTGTTCCCGGTGAGGGGGGAATACGCCGCACGAGTACTACTGGGTGAACAAAAAATTTTGCCTAAGTACAGCCAAGTACAACCCCGTGACAGCAGGGATCGTTAGATTTTATGAAGAAATTTTACTTCTCATATTTATATATAAGTAACTCTTTGTAAACTATATAACTAAAAAAAGTTGATACATTTTACATTTATTTCATATCAATCAATCGAATACTACAAGTCTAAGATTATCAATTTCATCTCTCAAAACGTTATTAGCCTTCCGAAAAAAGTCTCATTGCTTTGTGAATAGCAATCTTTCTTTCACCACTCAAATATAATTATAAACTACCCTGTACATAAATTTTTCTAACGGCGCAAGCCCCGTTTTTTTTAAAACATTAATATTAGTGTTTTATTTTTCGAACAAAGCACACAGTTATCTACATTTGCATGTAATCCATCAAACCAATGCTGGCATTCAAAAAGACTTCAAAATCAAAACATGGCAATTTAGTGCATCACATTTCATTTCTAGCCAATGGAAGAACATTGGATCAGAGTCAAAATTTCATACACTTGAAATGTTTAAAAAGAAATAATGCCAAGGAATAGAATACTCTCAGGAAAAGCTCGCGTTACTAAGATGAACAATGTAATATTTTGCAATGGTGATTTAAGTGCCAAAACTTCGATCCCCTGCATCGCCTAGACCAGGAACAATAAATCTGAAATGAAGACTTCCATTAGTAATTTAAGAAGCAAAAGTAAACTCAACAAGGCCCACTGTATTGCTGAGCACAAGCCTGAGCAAAAGCAATGAAAAAGTAACTAATACCCTTTCTCATTTACAGTGGGGTCAATAGTCCCAGTATACACATGAAGCCTACGGGCAAAAAAAAATAAAAAGGCTTTAGGGTACAATAAAGGTTCGTTCATCACTTGATAAAAGAAGAGAGGTATATTCATCAATTTAGTGAGAGAAAGAGAAGAAAAAGCATAATTCATCGACTTACCCAGGAAAATTTTCACTGAGCTTCTGAAGTGCTGGAGGCGCAGCCACAGCAGATATCTGTTGAATCAATACGTTGCAAATTTAGTATTAATGACCGCTATTGAAGGTATAACTTCAACTTACCAGAAACAAACAAGGCCATGACTCATGAGATAAACAAAGATTTTATGGACACTTATACAGGTACTTGCAAAGCATGTACAGTCTCAAGGGCAGCAACCCCAATGAACTTAAAATATAAAAAAGGGAATGTCCTAGTCCATGAAAAGTTGCTTTAACTTGCACTTAGCATCTTCTATGGCTCGATAAAACATGCACATCAGCAGCACTTCAGCTCATTCCATATTTCTTAGTTCACTTCTAGACTATACCACAATAAAGAGCATCTTCTGCATGCAATTACCCCACCTGCCAACAAGCATATTCTACCTTCCTCCCGTTAAAGACTACTTAAAGTATTTCATGGAAGGAAAATTAGTAAATCCACAATCGAGAAGTAGGAAAAAACTAGGAGATCGAGCTTGCATTTATGCTTAACAGGTGCATAAACAGGCATCGTAAGAGCACTTGCCACTTTTATTTGGTTATCAGTAACACCCCTTTCCTTCACCAGGTTGAGTGCAGCAACTATTGTACCACCTGAGAATGTTTAAACCATGTTAGAAAAAGGTAAAATATTTGGTTAAAAGCTCAAGCAGGAGTCAGCATTCCAAAAGGCAATACAACAGAATATTTGATTATAAATGCATTGCACTGCCTCAGAAAATGTTTAACAGCAACATCACACTTAGAAAATTAAGGATAATACCAGTTGCAAGCATGGGATCCACTACAAGAACACGACAACCCTCAGGAAAAATATCAGGTAACCTGAAAGATGAGGAACAAGAATTACTGCATAACCTATCATATCTAGCACACTACTCGGTTTTAGTTTAAGAGTAACCTCAAACATTGCAAAGAAAAAAAAGTGACATTACAATTAATTTATCGGCTTCATTTATGGATATTGACATTGATTCAATTGAAGAAAAAAGACGGTCGTTTCACCAAACAGCTTAAAGACAGATTAAACTTTCAAAGTAAATTATCAAAATAAAGTAATGAAAAAGATTGCATAACAGCAATAATAAACAGGGATGTATGGAACCTGATGTTCTTACTTGTTTAGATATATGCTTGGTTGAAGTGTCTCTTCATTTCTGCTTATCCCTTGAACACACATGAAAATAATGATCAGAGATAGTAAAAAAAGCAAGATTTAACAAGGTATTAAATATTGCATAAATGTAAGAAGACTCACCTCCTTATGGATGGTGAGATCATAACAAATTACACAGTGACGAAAAATTCCTAATCAGGAATTTAGATGTTAAATAAACAAGGCTTGATCTTGGGAAATTGTCATACCTATATGATAGGTTTTAGTAGCAGGTAATACTGTTGATGCATTCTCAGCCAAGGCCAGACCAGCTCTAAGGATGGGAACAACCTGTTGAATGCAATTTGTTGGATCAATCTCACCGTGAACCACCAGGAAAACAAGATGCAGCACAAATGAAAATTATAGTAGGAAGCACCACTAGCTCTAAAATCATAGAGAACCCCACTGCACACCAAAAAAAAAAAAATTAATAAAATGTTGAGGCAGATAATAACTCTTAAACTAACCATAACGGGCTCTCTGGGATCAATAAACTCTACAGAGGCCACACCCATTGGTGACTGAATTTCTCCAGAAATAGTAGGCTGCAGAAAGAACAGAAAAATAGACAGGTAGCATCTTCCAGTATAAATCACAGGGGTACCCAAAAAACCATTTTTTTAGGGATATGCTTGCACAACTAATTAAAAGAACAATACAGCAATTTTTGTTATTTCCCATAATAAACCCGTAATAGCCGCTCTGCGAGTATAAGCAGTATAAGCTTTCTGCTTCCACCTACCAGAGGCCAGAGCTATTTCAACTATTATTTGAAAAACTCAACTTCCGCAAGTTATATTCACCATCAACTCACCAACCAATCTCTAGAAGCTTCGTAAATAAGTAGCCTTCCCAGCTCTGCCATTGCACTCTCTGTAATGGCAGAAGAAACAATCCAATTTACCACCCCACAAGTTCATAATAAATATGGGCGAGTAGGAAAATAAATCATTATCTCACAAATCAAATTCCGTCCAAAACCAACAAAACAATAACTCCACGATAGATCCATAGAATAAACACTACTCATAGTCAAATAACCACATGGAATGAACGAACTCTCCATTAATGAAGTTTCGTCACACACACACACACACACATAAAACAAATGCTGATTAAACTACCTCAAATTTTTCATCCACAAACACAAAAAACACAAAGGCGAGATTTCTCCACACATACACAACAAATGATGATTTCACTGCATGAAACTTCTTCCCCACACATTCAGAACAAAGATTAAAAAACTTTTCTCACTGAAAACAGCGCAAGGCGTCTGCTGATTCCGAAGAACGGACACCCAGTGCTTGATCAAAGGATGCGGAGGAACAAAAACCTGAACCAAATCAAAACAAGATCCAATCACACACAACCCCATCAACAAACAATAACGAAAATCCAATAATAAAAAAATGAACAACCAGCATCCGGTCACCAGAGACGGCCATGTTCTCCATGGCAGCACCGGCCCTGACCGAGCAGACAAGCCGCCGCCGGGAAAGCGAAGACCGCGACCGCAACGATAGAAGCTGCGAAAAAGAGTAGGAAAAATGTGTGTGAGGGTTTGTAGAAGGCGACATTGTTGACATC
This sequence comes from Piper longum, assembly GCA_032619315.1. Classification (NCBI taxonomy): domain Eukaryota; kingdom Viridiplantae; phylum Streptophyta; class Magnoliopsida; order Piperales; family Piperaceae; genus Piper; species Piper longum. The sequence goes on from JAVDBV010058275.1 coordinate 4,092, forward strand.
AAATAAGAAACAGCAAAAATGGCGGCGCCATGGTAGCGGGGGGGTTAGGGTTTAGAGGGGGGAGAGGGAGGGGGTGATGCCTTGCCGAAGGGGACGCCGGCGGCGAGGTGGGGTGGCCGCCGGAGAAGGGAGGAGAGCGGGGCGTCCGGCGGCAAGCGCGCCGGCAAGTAAATATGGGCCATCTTGGGGCTCCGGGATTTCCGGGAAAAGGAGGGAAATCGTCCATCTTATTCCGTTCCCACTATTATTTACCACCTTATTAAATAATAATAATAATAATAATAATAATAATAATCGGGGAAAGAAAAGTTACTATTAATTAATTACACTATATTTTAATCTTCTAAAGATGGATGATTGTGCCATCCGTTTAGTTTTATTGATTAGGCGAGAAAAAAAATAATAAATAAAAATAAAAAAATGGCATTTGTGTGTTTAAAATCTTTAGAGTGAAAATCATCTTAATTTTTTTTTGTTATATTTTTTTTAAAATTTTGTGGTGAAATTATTTGGGGAGGAATTTTTTACTAGTCCCATTTTATAGACATTTAATTTCTACTTTAACTAATTTTGTTTCAATCTAAACACTGCTATTTTCCCAAATTACAATTTTCTTTTTTTTTCTCCCTCAAAACCGAACAATCTAAACAAAACAAATTAAACAGTGTGCTCAAAAATAAATAGTTTAGAAATGACGGTGAATCTTTTTTTTTAACATGATCATTCCTTATTATATCATAAATTATGATTAAATATATTTTTATATAACATATGAATTTTTTTTATTTTAATTATGTTTTCATATGAGTAAATGAATTAAATTAGTGTCTTTAAAAACAAGTTTTGAGTATCTCTGCTAATGTCTACAACATTATTAAACATAATTTCATAATTTTTTTATTATATTATCAGTAATAATTGTTACATTATTAATTTAATAAAATTAATATATACATCTAAATAATAATTCTTAGTTTTCACCATATTACAATTATAAGCAAGATATATTTTTATCAATTAGTCAATATATTTTTCATTTATGTTCTAAATAAATTTGAAACTTATTATTTAGTGTTTAACCTATGTATCTAAATTAATGATTTTTTATAACTAGAAAAAAACATATTTAAAAAAAATAAAGTAGTTTTAAATATAAACATAATTATATTAGATAAAAATAATAATACTAGCTCATCGTAAATTTAATTGCTAAACTTAATAATCGGGTATATAAAACCATTAAATATTGATAGATTTAATCTGTTTCATTTTACTAAGAAAATAAATTTTAAATTTTATTTTAAATAAATTTTTATAGTTATGAAAAAAAAAATTACGTAATTAAAACTATTTAGAATAATATATAACCACTTTATCTAACAAAAAATTATATATATATATATATAGAGAGATTATTTTAAATAAAAAATAATTTTGAGTTTCTTCAAACGTTTCAATGTAGAATAATGTTTGCTTAATACCATTGTCATGAGTTAATGACTTATTACGATTCACAATAAGAAGTTCATGATTTTCTTCAAATGTTGAAACATAGAATAATGGTTATTTTTGACGTTGTGATAAATTAATGATTAGTATGTGACTTTGTGGTGAGTACAACTATTTTATTATTATTATTATTATTATTATTATTATTATTATTATTATTATTATTATTATCATTATCATTATCATCATCATCATCATCATTGTCATTAACAGTAATTTAAGGAATGATAGAAGGGAATAAAAAGAAAAGAGGGAAAGAAAATCAAAATAAAGAGTCAAAGAAAAATTTTAAAAATAAAAGATAAAGTAAGTAACTAAATAGAATTAAATATAAATACCTTCTTCATAGGACATAGGAATAAAAAAAATTAGAATGGTCGTGGAAGAATTCACACCACGCCTGCTATCAAAAAAATCTAAATTTGATTACTTTTTTATTATAAAATTTGGACTTTCAAGATAAATATAATTTTTTATTATTTTTTTATGTCCAAGAATTCTTAATTGGCTAATTCAAAATAGCCCCATTAGGGCTATGGAACAAAGGATTATCATGGATCAGGGTATTGACAGCGATTCTCAAATCTATTAGAATGCAATAGAAACAAAGGCAAGCAATGGGTTGGAATTTACTCAACAAGGAATTTACCTTAGGACAATTATGATTATGACCACGTTCATCGGGGCTTCGATCAGGCTTCCCAGGCCAGATCTGTTTTTCAAGTACATCTATTGAAATAAACCTCTTGACCCTTCTCTATAGCATCTATTCAACTTATTAGCTCATTACTCAAGTTATCCTTTTTTATATGTATAAACCCAATTATTATATAGGTCCTCTTGGGATCCTTTTTTTGTCATGTATAAAGACATCTCTTTTAGTATTATTTTCTCAATAGTCGATAAACAACAATGACTAAGGACTTTGACAATGAATCACCATAGGTTGGTGGAAATAGTCACATTGTGATTGCTCAGTTAAAAAAAACCAAAAAAATGGCATTGTTGATTTCCTCTAAGTTGAAGCCTAATTGATTAAATTGAGATGCATGGTTTCCCTATTAGTCAACTCAATGGAAGAGGGTCCGGTGACTCTGGTCTGGCCAGGTTTGTCGTTAAAGTCTTTGTTTAGTATGATGGTCAGGTATGACCTTGCTACCTATCATTACTAATTGCCGCTAAAGTCTCTCATTACTAATGGATGCCATGTTAAGATGCCAAGCCCATTAGAGTATCCACTCGATGGCGAAAGTTTGTGATATTTTATTTCTTGCTATTTTTTTTTCACTTGGAAATTTTAATTTCAATATAGTTAGAGATCACCCATTTTTTATACTCATGTATTAACTAGGTGATAGAGTCTTTGTAAACCCTTTTAACCAAATTGGCATCCCTAACTAGCTCCTCAGTCTCAAAGGGATATGATAATATAATTTTAAATTCTATTTGAAATTTTTTGTCATTATTACTTCTTCATGAAGAGTTCATTAAATATTTATACCCTTCAGATTCCACCAACACACTAACATCCAACTGCTTTATTAATTATTATAATTTTTCATACAATTAGAATTTATTAGATACATGAGATGTGAAATGACAACTAATAACAAAATATGAAAAAATAGTTAAAAATATCTCCCCCCAAAGAACCTTGTACTTAAGGTTTAAAATTTTGGAAAAACCGTGGTGGAATTCAAAAGCACTTGCCCACATAACATCCTCCTAGGAAAGTCTATGCCACCAAATAATCCTTGACTAGCTGACAATTGTCACACACACAACGGTGACAATAATAACTCTCGGAAGTGGGTCCAACTCACTTGTAGTAGCAAAATAAGGAAGGTCTAGAGAAGCCGTAGAAGGAGTATCGATACGACCTTTAAGCTGAGACGTATAAAAGACCAGGGGAATAGTTGATCCATCAGGTAATGCTAAGCGGTAAGCCCCATGTCCATTATACTCTAAAACTTTATAAGGGCCATAGAATTGGGCAAAAATTTTTTGATTAACTAGCTAGTGAAGTGAAGGCCACCTATAGGGTTAGATCATCAAGTGGGCCTTATCACTAATTGAAAAAATACTAATTGAAAAAATTATGTCATGTCGCCCGAGATCATAGTAATTTTCATTCGACTTTGAGCGTCGTCATATTATGAGTCATCCCCTGTAACTTGAATAATTCCTTCTAAAAGGCACGGAGAAAAATTGAGTTTTGATCAATGATAATGGACTTTGGTATGCCATAGATTGTAGCTATGTGTTCTACTAACTATCCAGTCACTTGCTTAGTCGTAAAGGGGTGAGTAAGAGGAATGAAATAGGAGTGACTGCCAGAGCGGGGCAACCCCTTCTTTCATCAAGTAGCCATTTCAGTTGAATTAAGCCTCTTGATAATGTGGTAAGAAGATGGTGTGGTTCCAACGCCATCACCCACTTTGGCGGGTGTCAATGTGCCAGGGTTAGTCGTGGTCAATTGGCTTGGCAAAAGCTGCCATGTGCATGTCATCTTCTGTTATTGAGCCAGCCGATCATCCTTCATCTTGGCTAGTTCCATCGCCCTAGTCAACATCCTTGGTTGGTGGAATTGGACATCCATGGTGATCTCCTCTTTTAGTATCATAATCAGCTGACAAACAAACATTCCCACAATAAAAAAGAATCAACATGTTATTATGCACAACATTAGTATTCTTTTCTCTTTGATTCTTGTTGTCCTTATTTTTCAAGTCTTTTTTGAACTTCTAACAATCATTTTTTATATGACCTGTATTGTCACAATAATAACATTTCAAGTTCTTCGTTGATTTAGACCTTCCTTGAATATTGTCCCTTTTATTTGTGTCCCTATTTCTTGATCCCCATTTTGCCTTTGCTGACATTAATGCATGAGACCCTGAAGTTAAGAGATTTTCTTCTCACCTCTTCATTCAGTAAACTATTTATTACCATGTCCATTATGAGTTTTCCATCCTGAACAGCATTGCTCAAAGAGATAACTAATGTTTCCCACCTATCTGACAATGTGTTGAGGAGCAGGATAGTTTGTTATTCCTCATCTAAAGTCATCTTCATCATGAAAAGTTAAGTAATAATACTCTTCATTTTATTGAGATGCTTACTTATGTCACTTCCATCCTTATACCTCAAGTTCACTTATTTTCTTATCAAAAGGGTCATGTTGCCAGCAATATTCCACTCGTAAACTTCTTTGAGTTTATCCTACATAACTTTTAAAGACGTCAATTCAGAAACATGATGATATATAATTTCATCTACCAATTATCTCAAACCGGCCATAGCCTTCCTATCCAACTTATTCCACCAGCTTCTGACTAGTGATAGGTTCATACAAACCCTTCGAATATAAATGATTAATCATTATTCCAATAGTTCCAATTATTCGGTCCCTTAAGAGATATGATCTTCACATACTTCTCATCAACCATTTTGTTGAAATATAAATCACAAATACACCAACTAGACTCTTAGAAATTTCGTCGAACACCTGGTGGGAAGAAAATATTAACAACCAAAATTTTCCACAACCAAACAACCAGGCTCTGTTACCAGTTGTTGAGATTAACTAAACATTATTGATGAGAAGTACTGATCAAAATAGACACAATCGATGTAGCGCAAAAAGAAATACCTTCCAAAGTGGAAAAAACCAATTGTACGTAGAAACCTTAAATTTGGAAAAAAACTACGGGACAAACGGTTTGATCAAATTAACCATATTACTACTTGATAAATAAAAAAATCCACGAGAGAACAAACTCCCCAATACTAATTTATTATATTTTCTACAAAATTATTATTAACCACAAATAAATAAAATAGAGAATAATGGATTAAAAACTTGGCGATATTATCACTTACGATTGCAAGTGGCTCTCAACAAAACAATTACTTTTCTTCAATCCACACAATTTTCCTTTCTCCCCTCATAGCCCTTTTTCTCAAAAACCCAAAACTAAATAAGAAAAGCGCCTGAAGTTGCTTTTATTTATTTTACACGAAGCAAATCTACAAATTCTTAGTTTTTGCCCAAAATAGGGTTACAATTTCATGTATTTATGGAGGAGGGACAACCCAAGTTATTCCAATGTGGGATAAACCCAACAACTCCCCTTCACATATCGGACATCTCCAAAACATCATCCTCTAACAAACTCCCTTATAATCAGATGCACGCACCTAACAAACTCCCCCACTATGGTTGCTAATTAAGAGAGCTAGCTCGTGAGCATTTAGCGTTTGACTCGATTCAACTCAACTCGAAACTCGACATTTAAATGCTCGGGCTTGAACTCGAATCTTAGGAGTCGAGTTTGAACAAGGCAGTGTTTAACTTGACTTGACTCGGTTATAACTCAAATTCAACTCGAAGCTTGACTCGATAATATAATGTAATAATATACATAATATCACTTGTCTACTCAAAATACATTTAAAATCATAAATAAATATTATTATTATTAATTACGTACTAAATAATGGTGGAGGTGGGGTGTTTTATTTTTTATTTTTTATTTTTTTATTAAAATTGAGTCATTCTTGTAATCGAATATCCAGATTAAAGTTTGAGACAAAAATATTATCTGCCCTCCACTAAGATAGTAACAATATAGTGTTACTATATAAGTGTAACAACATAGTTTGAAATAAATAAATATATATATATATATATACATATATATATATATATATATATATATATATATATATACACACACACACACACACTAATAAATTTAGTTGTAATTTGTTATATTTACTTAAATATAATATAATAACAAGATAGTGTGATAGCTTAGATGGTAAGTTATTACATTAATCACCATAGCGGTTATGGGTTCAATCTACACTAGTTGTATGATATTTTTTACTTTGTAATCGAGCTTTATAAACGAGCTCACGAATGAACTGTCAAATACTTTTGAACTCTAACACCATAAAAATAATCGAGTCGATCTCAAGCATTGATGTTGAAAACTGATTCAATCTCGAGTCGTTCAATCTTGAGTCAAGTTCGAACGAACTTTGACTTATTCGAACGAACTTCGACTTATTCGAACCGTGTTCGAACACGAGTTGAGCTCAGCTCGCTCACTCGTTTAGCAACTCTACCCCCACCCACCTGACGACGCGAGCTGTCAAAATAAAACACTTTAATTGTATTTGAGCTCGAGTCGAACTCAAATACCATAAAAATAATCGAGTCGATCTTGAGTATGTATGTTGAAAATTCGTTCGATCTTGAGCTGAGTTCGAACGAACTTCAAACTATTCGAGCCAAGTTTGAACACGAGTTAAGCTCGGCTTGCTCGCTCATTTAGTAGCATTTCCCCCACCAACCTGACAAACTCCCCTCAAATCATCATGTGGCCATGAAGGAAACTCCAACTCCCCTCCCTAAGGTGGCCATGAAGAAGACTTCGACAATCGGCATAGGCAAACACCAAATCTCGTAAATCATCAGATGACCATGAAGGAAAAATACGACAATCGGCATAGCAAACACCAAATCTCTCAAGATTGTTGTAAAACCCACGATTCAAGTTAGGGTTTTATATTTAGAACCGGTCGGTTCGACCGTTATTTTTGAGTCGAGTATGTTTCAGAACACGTGTACTGAGCCGACGCCAGTCGCGTGTATGAGCTACGAGGAGTCATGTGTACCCAAGTATATGATGATAACGTCATGATTACAGCAGAAAAGAATGAGTTATCAGAATATATAAGAGTATGCAGTCCAGTTTTTTTTAATTATGTAGTTTGATCGTAGAATTAGTTTTAGGCCGTTTACCGCGTTA
>JAVDBV010058286.1:0-12881 GCA_032619315.1 Piper longum
TTAAGTAGTTAATTTATTTCTTTCTTTTGATGCATGCTATCATAATATGATTTATTTTTTTATGATTAATAAATTTCTAGATTTATTTTTCATGTTATGATTCATTTTTCAGTAACACTTGGCTCGGTTAGGGCGGGTCGTTACACGGTGTCTAGTCGAAAAGACACCGCAATACACCGATCTTTGGGAGTCAAATTTTTTAATTAGGGTAAAAAAAAGGGGGCCGGGCCACCCTCCCTCTGATTTGCAGTCGATCATCAAGACCGGCCACTAGCTTACATCTCGCATGTTGCGACCGCCGTTCACAACCCTCGTATTAGGCCTCTGCCGCTATGCACGGCTGCACACCACTGTCGCCGCTTGGATCCAACTTCGCCAACGCCATTGTCACGACCGCCTCCTTGATTTGGTATTCTTCCTCCCTAATTGATTGTACTTCTTGATTAATCATTCAATTTGTGTTGATTATATTGTATTATATTTTTAATTCGTTATAGTATATATTCAATTTCATGAAAAATTGTATTTGTTTATGTTAATTTTCAATTTATAATTGCTTATATCTTCCATAGCATGCACTGTCATGTATAAGTTGCTTGCATTTGAATTTGGTGTATTTAAGTGTATTCAAGTTTATAGTGTTAATCAAATTTTTAGTAATTGTCTATTAATTGTATTTGGTAATTGTTTATGTTATACGTTAAATTTACCCAATTAATTAAAATATTTCACTGATTGTTATTATTGTAATTATTGACTATTTGGACGTCAAAATCTATAATTTTTACGAGTTATAGGTTTGCTATTTTTGATTAATTTCCTTGACATTATTAGCTCGTGGATTTATAGCTCAAAAATATTTACATAAAAACACTAAAAATGGAAATAGATGTAACTACTCATTAAAAAAATTAAAAAAACTAGTTAGCTAATTTATAACTATTGGAAGGGCCAATGAGCATTGAAGTACCATCTTGGTGATCTGGTAATGTTTAGTAATTGTTTTTATTAATGCTGATAAATGACAGTTAATTACTGAAAAATTGCTAAAAATGTTTGTGTTTTATTTTGCATTATCAAAAATAATCTAAATGCAGCTAATTGAATTATATAATTTGTCAATTTTGTAATTATTCTTACTTGTAATTGATACCATTGTTTGTTAATTTAAATTATTGTGGATTGTTTGTGTTTTATTTAGTGATATTAGTAAAGGTACACACTTATAAAATAATGCATAGAGGTGATAGATTATGGATGTATTAGAAGAGAATGCTAGGTGGTGGTTTGAATGTAGAATTTGTGCTAGTACATTTGATGAAAATCAATCGTGTTAATTCATTTACATGAAAATTAGCATTAAATTTTCTTTATATGTTAATTCTTTCATTTGTATTTCAATGATTCTCTTATTTAGATGCAAATTATATTTTGATTTATAACCATCATTTACCTAATTATATTTTCATTTATGTTTTATGTCGTGGTTGTTGATACTTTAAAGAAATATTGATCACTTTCAAGTTAGATATAAGGAGATTATCCAAGGCAAATATGGTGATGACATCTGCGCTATGCTCGATGTAAATGCCTATCTATATGCATCAAGGGCATGCGTTATGGTCCAGGTTCTACTACGCGGAGTGCACTACACCTCCTATGTTTAGTGTTTGGCTCCTCCTAAAGGTCTCAATCATCTCAGTCGAGTCCACCTACCCCTCATAGTGCTACATAGACCATCGATCCAAAATTGATCAGACGCCTTGATATGATTGAGGAGCACCTTGTTCAACCCCTCTCAACTGTTGTAACCCCAACTTACCTTTGTAAAGTTGTATGTGAGATGATGCAAGAGGAGAAGTAGACTATGTGGCAAGATGTTGTTGTAGTTGTTAGTCAGCGACTAGTAATGTTGCTACTTAGGTCGCACAATGCTTGTCAAATATTGTCGTTGAAAAATTGAACGACAAATTCATTCTTTAGTTTCATGCATCAAAAAAATGACAAAAAAATAATATATGATGGAAAATTGAGCTTGAGATAATACCTTCTTTGAGGTTTTGTTGAGTAAGGTTAGAAAAAATGTAGGTGAGGTAGATGATGATGAGACACAACCTCCACCAAATTTCCATGTATAGTTTTTAGATGTTGCATATTATTGGATGGGTTTGTGTTGTGTGTTAGTCGCATAGATTTTGTGAACTTTGTGATGCAATTGTTCTGGATTTATGTCTATTATTAGTTGTATGTGGAGTTATTTGTAGTGTGTGATGACAAATAGATGTTATAGTTATATTTGAGATAGTTAGAAATGGTTTAAATATTATTGTTGAATGTTATAGGTTTTTTTTTTTAATAAAAAAGTTGTCCTCACTTGAAAACTTTTCTCGGATCAGTCATTAAACTGTCACTGAAATTTGATGGTAGATTGAAATATAGTGTGGGCATTTTATGTTAGACACCAAAATTCGCTATTAAATTTTCTAATTTGTTATTAAACTGTCACCAAAATTCGATGACGTAATGTAATTTGGTGTTGGTTTTCCTCATCTGTCGCCAAAGATCGGCATAGTTTTGGAAAATTGACACCGATATTAACATCCGCTTCTGTAAGTTGGCGATTGTTGGCCACTATTTAGTCACCGTTTATATGCGGCAATTAGTCATCAAAATACTACAGTGATAAATTGACACTGTTTAACCACAATATTCAATTACTTGTCGAAGTTTCTATCACCGACATTTCGGTGACAAAGGGTCTTCTGTCACTGTTTTCACCCCTTCCTATCATCGAAACAAGGGTTTTCCACTAGTGTTAAATGTCATTTGACTAGGGTCCACCGGTTGTGACCCAATATCTACCATTAATTAAACACACTCCATCCCCCATTGGCCTGTATCATCTCAAACTTAAATATAAGCTCAAGGGTTATTCATGAATATTTGATTAGGTTCTACCACATAAAAACATACGAAAGACTGTACGCAAACATATTTTACCTTTAAGAAAATAACTTATCTTCGTATGGAGAAAAATGATCCACTTATTATAGAAAGTGTAGAAAATTAAGGGATCAAATGTCAAAGCCTGATCAGGACAAAGCATATGGCACCCTGTATATAAACTCTCATTCTCGCTCATGTTTTCTAAATGAGATAAATTTGTAATTTTCTTAAAATAAAGTATACAACATGGAGAAGATGGTCGCAAATAGCTATCATGCAGCAGAGTGGGGAAAGAGAAGAGGCGTGCTTGAATGCAATCACCACATTCATGAGTCGACTACCACACTTCATCATGGATTCTCAATGACCTCATCGCCGGCGACGGCTACCCAAAATTTTTAATACTCTGAGAAAATAAAAACCAACAAAATTTCAGACCTTAGAAATTAGAACACCACCATTTCAGGTTTTTTTAGTATATATATGAACTCGGTCAAACAAGCTCTATCTTTTGCGGTTACTTATTATATTTGGTCGGACTAGTTCATTCATCGGACAAGTATAATACACGGGCCTTGTACCCGCGGATTCAGTCTTTAATGGGTTATGTACGTGGGCCTACTCTAACACGGTTCTTGGGCCCATAAATACCCAAAAAAGCCCATTCAAAGGCTCATCATCGTTATACAAGATGAAATTCCACCGACATGTTCGTGGCCTAACTTTTCGCGGGAAAATTACGCCGGCGATGTCGTCCGCCGCCACTTCCACCACCGCCGCGGCGCTCGCCTCTTCCATCCTCTTCTCCGCTTCCTCCAGCACCTTCTCTCTCTTTACTTCTGCCTTCTCACAACGCCGGTTGCCGCCCTCTGTCGCCGCCGGTTTGTGGTCGTCGCCGCCGCCTCCGACGCTGTTGAAGTTTGTGTGAAGGAGTCTATTACGTCACCTGGAAAGCTTGGAGACTGTGAGTTCATGTTTTAAGCTTCGCTGTTGTGATCGAAATGGCGGTTTTTTTATTGTGGGTTGAGGTGGGATATTTGTATTTTAGGTCCGTTTTCGCAGAGGATTTTGATTACTCTGGAAGGGGAGAAGCTGCCTTGTGCTATGAAATTGGTTGATTTGACGAACAATCCGGAATGGTACGAATTCATAAACTGATTGTTCTGTATTCATCCTTTGGAAATCACGTGGAAATGAGATTGCTTTGTGTTGTAAGGTTCTTGAAAATAAGCCCCGAAGGAAAAGTTCCTGTAATCAAACTTGAGGAGAAGTGGGTTTCGGATTCGGATGTAATCACGCAGGCATTGGAATAGAAGTATCCTGATCCTAGTCTGGCTGCACCTCCTGAGGAGGCAACACTGTATGTTTTATGTTGAAGAAAACTTTACTTTTTGTTTGACAAGTAACGGTGATTTCGCATTTAGCATTTGGTATTGGGTCTAATCTTAATAGCTTCGTTGTCTGCGTAAAGTTAAGTAGCTTAGTGGTGCCGAGTGGAGAAAAATGTGACTTTAAAAACTGCCAAGTAAAGTACTTCTTATTTTAATTACCATATTACTTAGAAAGATATTTTTGTAATTCACAATGATTGAGTGGTTATAATAAATAAAGATATTAGTTATTTTTGAATGTGTAAACTAGAAGCATCGTTATATTTTGAGATCGCAATGAAATAGAAAGTTCTCCCTCATGTTAGTTTTTGGTCTATCTTATCCCCTAATTTGTGTCATGTTTTCTCCCCTTTCGTCTCTATATTTTACAATACGAAATCAATTCATATAATTATACTATTAGAGTGGGGGGAAATTGACGTGAACTACACCTCATATAGTTTATATGAGCTACACATATTTTTTTTACATCATTGTGACCTATTTTTAGATTTTTAAAAAATGCACTAGCTAATTGATATTTTGAAATTAATTTTGCTACTGTTTAGGAGTTCGTGGTAAATTGATGGTCTCTGTCTGTTTATATGAGATATAATAGCTTTGCAACTCTTGCGTTGTAAGGCTTCAATTACAATTTTTGGGACTTGTACACACTTACTAGATTTGTAATGCGGTAATCATATTGGAGCGGAATTGTAATGTGGATACATTGGATTCATATGGCTATTTTTTACTCAAATAAACTGGAAGAATCTTTTTTTGTTAGATGCATCAATATGATATGCCAAAGTGGATAGTAAAAAGATGTGGTGGTAAGTGAAGTGACAGGTTGTATTTTTTCTCCTTCTCCTAGAAGATTGTATTTTATAGTTTCTGCTGGTTTTGAGGTTATGATAATTCCTCTTTAGTTGGGTTTACTTTACATTTACTATCTTGTCTTTGATGGAGTTTTTAAGTTTCTTTGCTCTGCCTCTCTAATGGAGGATGTTAAGCAAGCAAAATCGATCATAGTTTTGAGGATTAGATGTCGCATAGTTCTCCCCTTTTTGAAATTTGGTATCAAACTCAATTGAAATTCTTTATGTTTGAAAGGATGTTATGCTTTGTAACTTGAAAATTTTCATATGACGAGTAAAAGAAATCTCACATGGTAGTTTAAAAGATATGGATATTGAGAGTGGAAAAATATCCATTCCCTGCGGTTTTGGTTAAATATTTCTCCTACTTGTTAAAATTGTAGTCTATATATCAGTGATCTATTTCCTTCTTAAATGACTTGTAAAATTGACGTGTTTCATTTTTTCTAATTTCGTGAGACAGGGGTCTTTTATCAATGGGAATGGTATTTCTTCCGCAGACCTTTCATTAGGGCCTAATCTGTATCACGTGGAAATTGCTCTGGGCCACTTTAAGAAGTGGTCGGTCCCAGAATCAATTTCCTTTTTATTTTCGTTGACATAGATTCTTTTTGTTTACTTATATTGTTCCACATGACATGCATAAAAGGAATGAATTTACAACTACGTTAGAAATATTACATCCTGATATTTCAATGGAGCAAGCCTGGAGACATTAAACCTTGAAAGCTTTTTATTGGATATATCTTCAAGGTCTCACTTTAGTACAGATGTCTAGAAAAGTAGGGTGACCACGCTTATCTTTTGTGGAAGGTGTTAGCCTTATTCTGTTGGGTGTCTTTGCGAGCCATGCTCTCATTTGGCATTGGTTGCTTAAAATAAAAAAGTAATGTGAAGGAGAGATACATAAACATTTCTTCAATTTGTTTGATGAATTTTGTACTTCATCTCATTTAGGGTCTCTTTACTTGCATGAAAGAAATATAAATCTATGAAAATTTTAAGTGGCTGAACACTAGAGTATATATTTAATCAATTCTTTAAAAGACAAAAGTAATTTTGGTTCAAACTATTTCGTGTTTTTCTTTTGTTTTCAGAAAGAATAAATATAAAAAAATTTTACACATGGGAAACTATTTCGAGGAAACTATGATCTGCTATACATAAAAATATATTGATTCTATATTATTTTTTTAATAGGCTGACCTTGTAAAATTTTTATATATCTTATATTTAATTTATGCTAACCAAATGGATCCTTAGAGGAAACAAATAGAATTACACCTTACATTTAAACGGATTAATGTTTGAGGGGTGGCCATGAGGAATTCTTTCTGAAGATGCTTTTGGATTGCTGTTTTTGTTGATTTTTTTCTTTTTTTTTGGCAATATAGTATCTGATTGTGTATTCTATGACCACTGGATTTTATTTTTATTTTGTTTTTTACTTTAGTCCATCTTTACCTTGAAATCCTTTATAAAGACTCCCCACTTTGCCTGAAGATGTAATTGCTGGATGGTACTCTAAAGTTGAAGGCTAAACCTGATGAAGAGGATCCTGATGTACATGCGCGGGACTGGTGTGCTAAATTTGATACTTGAAAATGGTATGTTCATCTGTCTTTACCCGTGTTTTGATTGCTCCTGAATATCTTCAATCGACAATTCATACTGCTCATGAAGTTATGAATATGTGAATGGCTTCATATAATGCATTTGCCATTAACAGAGTCTTGCAGTCCGTCCAACCGGAGAAGCAACATGTTGATTAACGTCCTTCCATCTAGGAAGCGAAAATCATGTGATTATTGAAGTCTTGTTTGATGAGATTCTGGTACTCTGCTTGTAATCGTGGGGGCAGTCCTTACAGTGGAACCGTTGACATGAAATGGATAAATGGTGAAAAATCATATATTTTCTTATTGAATTATAGTCATAATCTTATCCGGGAGTCAGAGTATGTAACCTACCACGCCACCGTCAAATTGGATGTTTAAATGCCACGGTGCAGTTGATAGTTGTCGTTTTCATTTCAGACTGGAACAATATTATCAATAGTTAATAGTTTAGGTGTGGATGACGAGTTCATACTCCTTCCACATAGATTTAATCAAGTGATTTTCGTGAAGGCGTGTAAATCACAATGATTGGTAACATTTTGGAGGAAATTTAAGCTGTTTCTCATGGACAGGTTCGAGTAAAGGTTAAACGGCTCTAGTATATATACTCGATAAATTTGGTGCGACACTTAGGCGAGTTGTGTTAAGTATAATGCGCTGCTTACATTTCTTCTATGATCAAGAAAATAAAGTGTGAATCTATGTTTTTTCTGTTCTATTTTTATAATTACACTTAGAAGCACACCTCTGATAATACTACGTCCAAAATACATATGAATTATGGTTTTAATGCATACTAGGAGTTGAGCTCCTTAGTCATTTTGAATAAGGCTCGGATTTTTTTTATAGTATCAGAGTTCTTTAGTTCTATCATGTCTACCACAATAAGTAGTGCGGACGTTTATTAAATCTCAATAATATCGCGGACGTTTGTTAAAGCACCCCATCGTTAAAACTTACAGTGGCAAGCCCAATAAACGGTAGAAAAAAACCACTTGTTTAAGTGTTAACCCGTTTTAAAAATACAAGTGAGTGTTAAGAATAGTATCCCATCGAAAATGTTTATGAGTTGAGACTTTAATAAATACTAAGAGTTGAATTTTTTGAGCCGCTAATTAATCAACAGGGATAAGGCCAAAGAAGGGAATTATATAACAGATCGAAAAAGTGTGTTGGAAATGAAATTTTCATGCAACTTAATTAATGGGCTTTCCTTGGGACACAGACAAAGCAGGGCGGAAATGGGCTTCCCTTTGTTCGCAGTCAAGGTCGAGCCATAATGGGCTTCCAAAATCAAGCAGTCAAGGCAGAGCCGCGTTGATGTTTGGCCGTGTCAATTTCATCAGCATAATAATAATATATATATCTAATAAATGATTGAATCAAGAAGGCTCCGAAATGTCTTTTTGGCATGAAGGGAATTGACACATTCCGTCTGTTCAAAAGACGTTGTGTTTATCAATATATGTGTGGTTGAATAGGTAGGAGTAGGACGATCACATCCTCACATTGAAAGGCCAAAAGGGACGCACAATAAGGCAAGTTTCTGGCATTCCATTCACATG
Source organism: Piper longum (assembly GCA_032619315.1). Lineage (NCBI taxonomy): Eukaryota > Viridiplantae > Streptophyta > Magnoliopsida > Piperales > Piperaceae > Piper > Piper longum. Next base: position 8,379 of record JAVDBV010058286.1, read on the forward strand.
CTCATAAACTAGTTTACGGACCAAGTTTGGTTTATATCATTCTCTCTACTGCTGGAACAACGTGCTGGCTCATATGTATTATGTAGTCCCCCACACGCTCGTGTGCCATATCCTGCACTCCTCGCTACCATTAAATATATCTATATTAATTCGCATGAAACAAACATAAAAGATTACTCAAAGCGAAGATGCTCCCCCTCCCTAAACCCTTTTCTTTGAACCCTATGCCTCTTCACCCTTTTTCTATTAAACATTCATCATCAAATTGACCTGCTATCCCTTGCAATGGTTCCCGGTACCGATCATAATAGACAAAATGCTGCCCACTGTACGCTTAATTTTCATTAGATCAAACTTGTAGGCGTGCCAACTGCCCATTGGAGCCAATTATCCACTACAGGAATCGCACAGCTCGCTCTTGAGACTCGATTGATCAGATGTAATCTCCTCCCTGCCCGAAATTAGAGTTCTATTGGTTCTCATCTTATAAGGGTTCTCACTATGTCATGCCCATATATAGATTGGTGGCAGTCCCAGAAGTTGGTCGGGCGAAGTGTGGACATGGCTTCGTGGGCTGTCGAGTAGGCAACTGAGGGGCATCTTCTCGTTCTCCGGCATGCGAGCCTCTTCTCTTTGTTCCCATCTTCGTCCCCGTTTTGCAAACATCCAACGCTACCACCAACCCCAATAGCGTTTGCCGGCAAAAGCCTTTGTCCGCACCGCCCTGTGCTTTGGCCGCGCCCTGACTAGCTTGTCCCCAATTGCACAGCTCTTGTGGGCTCAAACATACGCCCATCGACTACTTGTGGTGCACATCTTTTCTGGGCCCATTATGGTGCACGTGTAGCTGGAGCAGCCCATGGATATGACTACTCGCCCGTGTACACACTATTTAATAACAAATGAAAAGGGCCCCTCTAATTAATTCTGTGTTTTGCATCTATTTAAAGATTTTTTTATGGTGCACGTGTAGTCTGTAACCTTGATATGCAAGTTGCAGCTTTTCTATAAATAAAACCTTACTAAAGCAAAAACAGATTTTTTTTTTATCGCAGGAGTCTCTGTGCACGACATAACAAAAAACCTACATTAAAAAAAATTTTATTTAAGTTGTTGATTCTCAATTATCGATCCGGCCCTTAAACCCTAACCAGCGAATTTTATCTTACGCCATTTTTACCCTCCGGTTCATCCTATCATTTGAGTTTCGTAACCACGCCAATCGTTATCTTGTTTTTTTGTTGGAAGGCCCTACAATTATCTATGTTGTTGAATTGTATGTTTGTAACTAAAGATATAAATTTGGGGTAATTTCAACCATGCGATGAACATAAAAAAAAAAAATCACAAACAATAAAAGAACACAGATCATCAAGTACTGAGGTTCTGTGAATCACTTCACTAAGCCTGATCTACAAGGTTTTCATTATCAATAGTGATGTCAAAATACGAACCCTTCACAGTCACACGGCAGCGAAATAGAATGGCAACACAAAAGTTGTACTAATCAGAGTCTTCTCTATCGACTAATGGGAGTTTTGTTATATATGTTGTTGGACGGTTGCACTTTAAAAATCTATGGACACCTCCACCTTATTGCTGGCTTGCCATGTCCTCATGTTGTGACGCCATTCTATTAGTATCCAAACGAAGGCTACAGATCATGGCCCATCGTTTATTTTATCAAAGCCATGGTCATGGCTGCTTTGAAAAAACAGCCATCGCTACTATGTACCTCAGTGCCTATAAACAAAATTTGAGTCTTTTCGTTGGGAAATTTTAGATAGGCAACGTGAATTAAATCCTCCACTAAGAATCAAAAACCACATGTATTAGCATTAGATGTTAAACCTTAAACTCGAAACTCTAAACTATATTTAAAAAAATTGTGGTCGTCCACACATCATGTGAACTGTGAAGACCTTCAACGTACAAGCAGGGTGCCATGAAGGACCAGTAGAATATTGCTCTGTAATTGGCATTCTTTATTGCACTTTTTGAACAGCAATGGGGATCATTTATATGAGGTATTGAATAATTAGCTACTGAATGCCCATGCATGCAGTAGATTACGTGGGTCGATCTATTCAAGGGCCACACATCTCAAGCATCTGATCTCGAAATGATCTCGGAACATTGGCCATGAAAATGTACATCTACAAATTAGAGAAGAAACCATATTAGCAGATCGATAATAAATTAGAAATCTCCTGAAATCACAGAAGATTACCAGCTTGCCGTCCAATCGATGGGAGGTAGGATATAGAACATCATGAGCGTCGATAAATGAATCAGTTCACACGGAATTTTTTATAACGTCGATCTGATGATCATAACATTAGGAAGTGTCCAAAGAATAGTGTTTGATTATTGTCTTGTAACATGCAAGATGGACCAGCTTGTGTTTTATTTTTGAGACAGTAAGACCCACAACAGCATGTAGGTGGATTTCCCTTTCCCATCTTCATTTTAATTAGTTCCACGAGCAAAGAGGGCCCTCTTTTTCTTATTATTTGTGTGCTCTTTCTTCTTCTTCTTCTTTTTTTTTTTTTTATCTTTAGGAATCGAGAGAAGGTAAGCTACTCCATATGAGAAGCCACTCTGACCAAGTCTTGCCCATCCAGTTGAGTGGCCCATTTTCAAGCTCTCATCTCATTGACGTGTTCTTTTCCTCCACTCTTTCCTTTATGAATGAATATCTGATCGTCTTTCTAGTGTGTTTTTTATTGTACTGTCATATATATCTCAAACATCTCTACCAATCTTTCTCTAATATTTATAATCACTCTATATATTATATGCACTTAAATTAATTGCTTGGTACTCATGTTATATATCAATCAACTAATTAATTAATGACACAGTTTTGCTGGTGAAGCTAATTAGTCGTTACATGGTCCAATCGACCAAGTATTGACGAAGGATAATTCAAAGCAATTCGTGCATGCATGCTGGCGGGCGAACATGTTATCTTATATATATATATAAAAATATCCTGAGCCAATTAAACTCAAACGGTAGCAAATTAGAAAAGCATAATTTGAACAGCCCAATTTCCGGGGGCCGTGCAAATATATATATAGAATGTGTGCACGGCGTAGATAACTTAACTGATTATATAATATATATAAATAAATGAATAATAACTTGTTTAATGAACTTCAATATTGTTATCATTTGCTTATTGGTATGATCAAAGCTAGGTCAGATTCACCTGACTTGAGCATTTGAGTTGGCAAACTTAACAAAGGTCGATAATTAAATCATTGGGGGGAGAAGGGCAGCACTTGTAGCTTGGCACAGTTGACGTGAAGTATGTCGGGGCGAAAATGACAGTCGCGTTGAAGTCCAATCTCTAGGAGCGGGTGGCATTTGGAAGGGCATGAGAATTACTGATTACCTAACAAAATATGACGGAGACTACACATGAATATCAACACACACATTCCTCGACACCTCGGTAAATTAAAAATCGGGGGTAGTGAGAAAATTGCAACAGGCTCTTTTTTAGATGAAATTTATAGTGGCCGTATGTTGATCTGGAACCTCAAAATATAGCTTAGAGACATTGCATGTATGCAGGTTCCGGATTTTAAAGTGACCAACGTACGACGTGGTTTCCCGTACGTGTCCGAAATTTATAGAGAAAATTCTTTTCTTGTTGGGAAGAGTATGTAATTGTTAAGCGTTGTTAATTTGGTGCATTCTTAGCTTTTTCCTTTAAAAAAAATTTGTTTGGCTTTATGACTGCAATTGTGATGCCATGTTTTTGTTCTTGAATTAATTTAGTAGCATATATAGGATACAGCTACATGCATTGTATTTATGCGTAAATGAGGAGAATGGCATTAATAGCCTTCGAGATGTTCATTAGATCAGTACTGAATTTCGGGTTTCCATAATTATAGTGGCACACTTTTTTCCACCTAACCTAGTTTTGTTATATACTTCCGATCTTTCCAGATCAAAACAGGGTCTAATTTTTTTTGTATAGCTAAACGGGATTTTGCTTTTTCTTAGTTGATCTGACGGAAAATTACATAAATATTGTTAAATTACCTAGTCGGCAATTAATATAGCCAGTTTAATTTATCAACGAGAAGGAGGTGTAATTAGGAGTTGGACGTTATAGCATGGGCTGCATCGGGGAGTGTCAGCGTATGGGCGGGCAAACAAGGTGGAGGCCAAAGCATGTGAAGCTGTAGATAAAGCAGGATTGATTGCAAAAGGGGGAGAATAACACCAAACGGCAAAGTTACAAACGAGACTCCGATCGGTTGTCGTCTAATCCGTAGAAACAGTCCCCATCAGTCTAATCCTTTTAGTGTCAAACATAATCCCACTCGCTTCCCTACCTCCCATGCCCTCCACGCTACCGTCCCATCGCCTCTATCCCCGATTTCCCACTTTTCCCACACACGACAAAGCCCACCATAAATGTCTAAGAGGTTGCCGATCCGGTAAACGCTAGCCCGACTGTAGATAGATATTGCATATATACAA
>JAVDBV010058352.1:0-18689 GCA_032619315.1 Piper longum
CAGCAAAGGACAAATTCAACTGAATGCGAGAATCAGGATAGAGTTAAGCATTTGAATTTACTTTGACTTAATTAAAAAATATTTATTACAACTATTTTAATCGAAATTATTCTTAGATTTTATAAATTTTGTATTTTTTTAAGAATGGACATTCGTCAAGATAAAGCATATGACAAAGACGAAGTAGGTCAAAATATTACAACATTCTATCCGATTGTAGAAGATGAGTGCAAACCGAAGGTTGGAATGCAATTTGATTGTTTGGAAGATGCATACAACTTATACAGTAGTTATTCAAAAATAGACGAATTTGGCATTCGTAAACATAGTACAAATCATCATAAGAGAACAAAAGAGTTATTGTCTCAATTGTTTGTGTGTTCTAAAGAAGGGCATTTAAGAGAAGATGAGCGACAAAGAGAAAACCCCCAGAAAGGAAAAAAGAGAACTCATCCTATAATTAGAGAAGATTATCAAGCACGCATTCGGGTAACTAAGGATAAAGATGGCAAATAGAATATCATGCATTCGGGTAACTAAGCATGGGCTTAGCCTTGAGCTTGAGTAGTCTGGACTTGCGGTAGGTTTGATAAGCTCTGACAGAGCAGCTTTGTGGGCCTCGGATTCGGTCAGGTTCAATTGAACTCCTCTCATTCTTCGAGTATATTTGCCAAGTCTTCATGATTGGTGATTGTAAAAAAGTGCTTCGTGCTTTCACGCAAATCATGAAAGAGTTATTAGTATCAAATGTACTTGAGATTCGGGTGACCTCATAGGGTTAAAGATATAAATCCATATCTAATCTAAAAATTTTCAAAATATCCATATTCACTTTAGATTAATTAAGGTTAGATATAAATGGGTGTGTGGATATCAAATATCTGGAAATATATATATATATATTTTTTAATTAATGGTTATGCGCTGGTTTTTTACCAAAATTTTTTTTTCTTCAGGCATAAATTCATGACCTTTTATATTCTGGAAGACTTAAAATAGGTCCTCACTAGTATTTGATTGAACCTACCTATGCTTCGCCAAAAATCGTCTTTTTTTTATATGCATAGATAAGTAAGGGTTGTCTACACCTTAAAATATGTAAACACACGTCGAATGGATTTACAATATGTTTGGGGAAATGAAAATAACTCCAAACTCGAAAGTGTGTGATACAATTAATTTATCAAAAATCTTTAATTGTTTGTAAACAAAAATTTTATTTGTTGTATTGTATATATAATATATATAATAAGCATATAATAATATAAGAATTTATAATATTATTATCATATATAATAATATTATAATATATATATATATATATATATATATATATATATATATTTTCAATTAGGATTGCCGTTTTCTAGCTAGTTTATGAAGTGGATATATAAAAAGTAGGTGTTGAGAGTTGATATTAATAAATAAATACATAATTATAAAGCACAACGAAATACTAAATGGGACTTTCAAATTAGGCATACCCTCATCATGATCAACTCTTGAAGACTCTCAATCGTCAATTAAATGCTCAGGCAAAGGCCAAATTCTGAGTCAGACCTCAATATATGATCTTCATTTATTGAAATCAATAATTATATATTAAAATTTCGATTTCAAGATATATATCCCATATATATAAATTAGTTTATGTCAAATCACGATTGAAAGTATATTATAAGATAATTTTAAATATAAACTGAGAAATAACTGGATCTTCAAAAGTCAGGACCTCAACAATATCATGAACTCTCAAACATAATTAACTTATATATTTAACTTTTTAATTAGAGCCTGTCTGCCAATATGCCAATTGTACTCAATATTCACGGCCTAAAAACTAACGGTTAACAAATGATAGCAATCACTATACTTGGACTCCTGCGTTGGACTGCCTACAATTAGACCAGATCTATCCTCCCAACCACTATGCCACTAGCCTGTCTGCCTTCGTCTGAACCTCGTAATCGCCACCCAACCACCGGCCGGATCAGCCCCCTCGCCGTTATAGCTCCCCTGCCCGCCACCCCCTTTGACAACCTCGTCCGGTCCAAACTTTCGTGGTCTATATTTATTTATATTTTTATAATTGAATGGGAATTGTTATAATTGTTTATCTTAATCACTTTAAATTTTATGTTATTATATGGAAAAAATATATAATTAGTTATTATGTTGGTTTAATTCTAAAATTAATTATTTACTTGTTAATTTAATACTAATGTTATTGAACAAGTTATATTACAAATTTTCATCTAAATGTTATATCTTGTTTTTTAAATTTATCTCCCCGAAGGTTGGCCGACGTATACCGATATCCAATACGACAAACCTGCGTTTAATATACACAATGAGTGGCAGCCTATAGCACGTGTAGTCTGCTAATTGGTAAATGTTCAATTTTTTTCTTTTAATATGATGCATGAGCCATATTGGATGCATAAAAGACCTGACATTCAACCGCAAAACTCAGTATCGGTGGTGAATACCTGCCCTGGTAGCAGTTTTATACCTCCATCAATTCAACCACCACCATTCATTCAACCCCTCTATCCTCCTTGCAATTCTTGGAACCCAATGCAGGCTCCAACTTCCTCTCCACATATGAATCATGTCAGGCCTAGTGTAATACCTACTAATCATCCTATCAACTCTTATCCTCTGCGACCATATGCTCCTTCAGTGACTCCCCTTGCTCAGATAGCAGCAAATTCAGCCCAGCCGTTTGGTATGGCTCCTCCCATTGTGCCACCAGTGTCATCCCCACCACCTCTTCCTCGTGATGTGCCTCCTCCTTTCCACCTTCCCCGCCACCTCCTCTCCCTGATGTATCTCCCCGTCTCAGACTCCAGTCCCACCTTCATCTAGCTGTCCTTCTCCTCCCTCTGAACAGGCTGTTGCACTTCCCAAGTCAGAGAGCAGCATTGTCAATAGCAAGGCACTCTTTGTAAAAGTGGGGTCCAGTACCGCACAATTATTGCAAAAAGAGAAAACTCTGATTTGTGCCAGTACTCAAACGGTCAAGTAGAACGTTCAAAGTAGGCGGTGTTTACATTTTGTTTCATATGATGTTTTATCTGAATCTATTCTTATGGTCAAGATGCATATATTGTTTAAATGAAATGCAGTTGGCCTGCAAAACTAGATGTTACCAAGCGCGCGGACTTTCGACATGTGAAATCAACCTTTGCTAACACCCCACCCCATAAGGTGAACCCTTTCATGATAAATGAATGGTGATATGTAATTATGTTGATGGTTGTGATTTTTTTAAAAAATCTTTCTACTTGGGGACAAGTGCACTTGACTGGGTTTAAGTAAACCACATTCCCTTGTAGTGTATGCAAACAATCGTTGTAAAAGATGATTGAACGAATCATTGATCAGGCTAAACAGATAACTTATAGTACAAGAGCTCCTTCAAAATTAAAAAAACGACAAAATAAAAGATAGTTTACTTACTAAAGTGGGTAGCTAACTAACCACTTGTGATCAGCATAAAAATTACAACTTTTTTATCTTGGTTTACAAGCACATTCTCAATAGTGGATCACATGTGCGTTCTGTGTGTTTAACTTTGATGCATGAGCATGTATGGAAGCGTCATTATTTTGAGTCTTATACTTCATTAAGAGCGTTTTATATCATCATAGCTTCTTATCTTAGTTGACTGCGGAATCATATTATTAGTTGGGTATATAAGAAGGAGTCTTCCATTGTTCTAGTCACACTTGGTTGTTATATTAGGACTACTTTTGTTATATAAATATGGCTTCATGCCTTCATTATAGTACATTATCTGTGAACTGAAGAAATCTCTTTCTTGGCAATCTCTCTTGTTTCTCTTTGATTTGTCTGAGTTTTCTCCTCTTTCATATAATTATTCTTCTATCGGCTATTCGTCTTGGAGTTATTCCGTTGGTGACTCTTGTTGTATGTTCTTGTTTGCAAAGGCATTTAAGTGTCTTTTTTACTTTGTTTCTGATATTATTTTCTCACTGCATGCCGTAGAGAAAGGTTTGCCGGCTGCTACCGAATTCGAATGGCCACCAAAAAGGAGTAAGATGATTTTTCTTTTTCAATGCCGTTCTCAACATCTGTGTGGTTTTAACTTTCTATCTTTCACATCAATGAATTTTAGTGCATTGCAATAACATCAATTGTATTTAAGAGAATTTAAACTTCATTAAAAAAAATTGTTTTTAAGAAAATTAAAGAGTACCAAGAGCATGTCGTTGATAATTAAATCACTAGTGTGGTTGGGTTGAAGGATGGAAATTGATTGAGTGGCATTATCAATATTATTATAAAATTAGGTCAGCAGTATGAGATAGATGTTGTAGAAGCTTATAGCTACAGGGCACTCAAACATGGAAGCTGCAATATCCAAAATGATGTACGTACATGGCCCAGACTAAATTACTTGTTTGTGTTTATGACCATGATCATTGCATGAGATCCTTCCATCCTATCTTCTCCCATGAGAATATATAACATGGTCGCAAGCAAAATGTAATGGTAAAATTCATTTTTGCTTTTGCATTTATGTGGGGGGGGAAACATGTAAAATTGTACTGGTGATCACGTATAATTAGTTGTTATAAGACTCTGTCTAGGCTTTGGAGGTGCCTGCTGATATATTTTGAGGTGGATCATAAGTATTCTATTAATGATATTTTTGATACAAGCAGCTTCGGGAAATTGGTTGTTCCTGTAAATTAGATGATTTACAACACCTTTTTACTTATGCATAATGTATGTATATTATTTGGTTCATAAATTATCACGAGACTTAACAATAGAAATAGGATATTTGTTCTTGTTTTCTCATCTAACCACACATAATCGTAGAATAGGTCTAGACAAAAACAGAGCGCACCAGAATAAGCAAGAATTCACAAGGTGGTGCATATCAGGTTGGTATTTCATGGCCGAGATAATGAAGGTTTGGAGCAAAACCAACAACAAAACCAATAAAGGGGGAAGAGGATACAACTGAATAGTGTCTCGAGGTTTATCTTTAGTGGACCGAGCATTGATCACCGTCCCATATGCATACAAAAATCAGAACAATTTAAGTTCGTGGGTAATAAGTTTTCGTCGCAAAGTTAACACTTGACCACCTCTTCCAGCTCGGAGTCCAACTCACAGGAGAATAAATCGACAATGGTGAAAGCCTGCACAAAGTCCCACTCAGTAACTTTTGAAGAAAAACGAGTGATGGTCCACGAGAATTTTCAAAACTAAAAAATGCACTTAAGTTTATATAACAAATAAAAAAAACGCCAAAATTTAATAATTACAGTCAGTGAGGATGAGCTTTGTCGAAGCATCATTAAAAGATCAAGCGCAGGCAAAAACTTGAATGAGATAAACACAAGTTTAAATGCGGTAAAACACGTACAGTACAAAGAAAACAACGATGCTAAAATTGGCCAGCCCGGCTAATATTATCAGGTAACTTGAATGGAAAAAGGCTGCACGAATGGAAATTAAATTGGACAAAATAATAGTAGCTAAAGAAAAACTAACAGTAGCTATAAAGAAATGGAAGACTAGCCATTTAAATCCAGTCTCGAACGATCAAATCCACCAGTATGTCTGTCAGAATAAAAAAGGTAAACAAGACCAGAAAGCTTCAGAAAAGAAAAGGTTCACTGAGAACCTATCGCATATCCCATAGAGAGAATAATGAAAAATGCAAAAACCACCAAGAATGAGGCCGCCATTGGATACTTTTGAAAGCAAGAATCACTTCAATTTTAATCTTCACAATATGAAGACCAAATCAATAAGAACATTGATCACTTGTTCATTCATCAGATACCAAGGCGACACATGCAATAAGGAATGGCCTCTTCCAGCTTCTAACTGGCAAAAACGTTTGGTCTTGCTATTAGTTTTAACAACTGATGATTATAATAAATACAAGCAAATGAGCCATCAACCAAAAATATCACCCTTTTAAAATACAAGAACGAGAGATCATCATCGTCATTAAAAAAAGCGAGAGAGAATGAGCTTACATTCTAACAACACAGACAAACAATAGTAAAAAATATGGTTTTCGTCTTTTTATCATATCCGAAGCGAAAATAGCCAACAAATTAATGGACATCAAAGACAAGAAACAAAAGGTTGAACAATTAATAAGACATGATTTTCTAAAGTGTTGTCTCTTACTTGGATCGGAAGTGATGACCATGGCAGCACCACCGAAGTTGCAAGTCCCTCCGTTGTTCTTGTTCTCTTGCCAGTAGCTGTTGAAAGCATAGGAAGCATGAGACACCATCGTGTTGGGAAGATAACACCTCCCAGACGGCATTATCGCATCACAATCACCTCTCCCTTCTCCACATGCGTAGTCCATGGCCTCCTGCAACGTCTCCTCAGGAACACTCGGCTTCGCCACGCACCACATCCCCTTCTCCTCCCCAACTTTGGCCGGTGGCGGCGCCGCCACCACCACGCAGGGAGGACCAACCATGGCGTCCGGCGGTGGACTGGCCGGCGCAACATCCACCGGAGGTGCAAAGTCGAAGGTTTCCGGCGGTGGAGTTATCACACCTGTAGACGGCGATACGGAAGAGGCGGCACCGTCATGGGAGGAGGGCGGAGATATGGGGTTCGGGACGCCGATGGAAGAACGCAATGGTGGCAATGGAGTCGGCCTTGCTGGGTACGGTCTCACAAGCTTGGAACCCGAAGAGGAGAGCCTTCGCTTAGTGGGTTGTGAGGAGGTGAGAACATTGATTGGCGCTGGTCGGAAAGATCCGAGCTTTTTCATGAAATAGCCGTGAACAGAGACCAAGCTCAAAACTTTTGCTGGGGAAGAATGGAGTGATGGATTGATAGAGTAGGAGCCGCCAGAGCTGTGTATGAACGCTAGAAGTGGTTCGAAAGGAAAAGTCTCCGGCTGAGAGCTCGTGCAGTCGCCGGAAAAAGCAGGGGAGAGCCTGATCTCACGTTGAAGACCCCATCTGTGGAGAGAATGGTAGAGGTTCTTGAACGCCGGCAAGACGAGAGGCCATTGTTGGGAGTGCTTCTTGTTGCAGAGGACTTGGCTTCCAACAACAATGGTGGTGATGTTTGTGGAAGGGAAGAAAGCAAGAACACGAGCTCTGAGCCATGTTTCTGCTTGGAGGACGCTTGAAGCAACAGCAGGTAGCTCCTTGACAGTCACAGGAACTGGGGAGGTGGTGAGGACAAGATGAGGGATCACGGAGGAGTAGCATCTGAGATTCTTCTTGACTGGAACATTACATGTAATGGGCCCTTCGGGCCCCAAAAGTGACTTGCAACAGGTTTATGGGTCTCTCTCAATCCAAAAGTTAGCTTAAAAATTAAGGCTTTCTCATTAGCCTATATATAAGTCACCGGTTGCCTCCAAATGTGATGTGGGATTAACCCAACAATTTTCCCCTTCACACATCACAACACCCGAATCATCTCCCTCTTACTACATGCGAAGCCAACATGTCTTGGTGAGGTTCCAGATGATACCAATTACAAATCTGGAGACACAAATTTGGACCGGCCGACAAATTGTGTGGCTAATTGAGGGAACACCAAAACCAACCTTGATACCACTTGTTGGGCCCTTCGGGCCCCAAAAGTGACTTGCAACATGTTCATGGGCCTCTCTTAATCTAAAAGCTAGCTTAAGAATTAAGGCTTTCCCATTAGCCTATATACAAGTCACCGGTTGCCTCCAAATGAGATGTGGAATTAACCCAACAACATGAACAAAAAGTGGGAGAAAACAAAATTTTATAGATAACACTTGAATGGTGCAAGCCAGAGCTGATGAACAACTCAAGAATATGAAGGAAGCAAAATATTTACCAGAAACAATCAAGACCAGCAAAGTTTTACCTTTTATAAAAAATAAAAAAAAAACAGCATTTCAGCGAGAATAGGGAGAAAGATCAAAGATCAAAAAGAAAGAAGAGCAAAACTCATATTCTAGAGAGAGAGTACACTAAACAAGATCCATGTTGAAAGGGGAGACATTTTGGTAGGCTTATATATGTTGAAAAACAGAGAAGTAGGGTTTTTTTTTCCAACATAGCAGAGAAGTAGCATTGATCGCACATGGACATGATAATGAGAAGTAGTAAGAGGAAGAAGAGACTCAGAGTAGTGAAATAGACGTCGTGTTACCAGTAAGACACAAGAACAGAAGGCGGACGAGAGAAAGCAGTTGAATGGCCATGTTTGGGACGTGGAGGGAAGCAAACTCCTCTTGCTTATTCTCCTTCTGCTCCTTCTCCTCTCCCCCCGCGCAAGCGTCACAGGATGGTGGTGGGTAAAGCTGCCATCTCTTCCCCACTCTGCTTGCCAGCCACACTTCACCTTTGCCTGGTACAACAGAATAGACAATATACATGTCAGTGAGAGAGACAAGATAATATTATAGTAGTCATTATCATTTCTTGTGAATTTCTTCGTAGGGCAATGCGCTCTGTCAAGAAGAACAGCCGTGAGATTTTGGACGTGATGCACTTATTTAGTATGCTTCGTTGCTTTGTTTAAGATAATTTTTAAAGATTTCCCCCCAAAAGAGGCTACTAGTTTTCTTATGACGAATATAGTGTAAAATTTTTCATAATACCAAATAAAAACTATTCCGAAATACCACCAGTACTTGACTCCCGGCGACCAAATATAGTTCTTGACCGCCAGGTCTCGCTCACAAACGATCAGATCATGCCGTTAGCCCATGCAGGCCGGCTAAATGCGAGTCGTTACGGGATCAATCATATGTATTAAGTAAATGCAAAAATTAATTTTTAATATGTTTTAAATAATTTTAGAGCTTATATCTAAATTTCTCCAAGAACACCTCGTAATGGTCGAATCTACTGGCCTGCGCGTTTCATATAACGGCAGAGAAACAAACTAGCTCATTAAAGCTCTCATAATACTGCCTTGAAAAAAAAAACTGTCGTAATCTGGTAATACTGACTTTGACGATTGTAAGATTGCATGGGACGAAACAAAAGACGGAAGAACTAATAATATCTCTTCTTTGTTCACACAATCTCAAAATGAGATGCTACTCTTAAATAGCTATACTTCTGTGATGTGATGCATTTAGAGTCGGCAAACATACAATAAATAGTACAAGTATACTATTATGTGGGTTTATAATGTCTAACATTTGATGTAAATTTATCGGGTTTTGGAATTTTTGAGTTTTTTTTTTTTTGAGGATTTTGTTAAGCAGTCTAGATTTCTCATTGCCAATTCCATCAAGATGAGCCTCTACAACACAGTTGCTCACTGCTTGAGCTTTTGCAAAACCTCCACCATTGCCATTTGCATTTGCGCTTACAGCACAATTAGCCTCATTGTTGGAGGCACCAAGGTTTTGGAATGATGCAGTTTTTGGCTGCCAACACTTTGCTCACTATTATCTTCCACTTCACCTCCTCCTTCTTGCTCTGAGTTTTTATTTTCTCCTTGAAATGCTTGCAACCATCTTGCGCAAGTTATATATAATCACCTACCAGTGATTTTCGATTTATATATATAAGAAACTACAAATTATCAAAAAAAAAAAATAAATCCCTTGTCAGGCCTCCACGGTAATTTTCAAAATTGTTCTTGGTAACACTTGGTATGATTGTAGGGAACATATACCTGCAAAGAGGAACTTTGCATGTATCAAACTGATTGCACAGACGAGAATGCAACTCCAAGAGCTGCCACATTCTCTTGCAATGGATGCAACCACCAGGGACTAGTCTTGCACCCGGCAAAGTGACGAATCAGAGCTTCCATGCACCCATCGCAGCATATGTGTACAAGAGCCTCCATTGCTTCATACAAGTGCAAGTATACCATCCTTTCTTCCACTTTCTTGACCCTCTCTTGTTTCTTCTGCAATTGTGATTGCAACCAATCGTCATAGATCATCAAATACAAAACTGTGAATGATTCATAGTACAATTACATATTTGTGTTACGCACCAAATCATCTTCAACAACAGACTCCATCAACTCCTTTTCTAGCTCAGGATTACTCTGTTTCATAGCATTCCATCCTACGGGGGCAGAGACAGACTTAAAGTTGCAGAGAAGTAGGCGGTAACAAATGAGGCAAAGACGTGGGATGTCACAGAGTCGAGCCAATTGATATATGTCAATCACATTCTCAGTTGTGATCAAGCCTTTCTCTAATCTCCTTGCACATTCTCGCTTCAAATTTGGTACCACAAAAACATGGGACAACACTATCAAATGCAAGGAGTACTTGTTCATCTCTTCCTCCTCATAGCTGCGCGTAAACCATTACCTTTTTTTAGCTCAGTTGGCTAAAAGATGACATGAAAGGTGTCGATGATCATATTGCAATATTAATACGTTGGTATGACATTCTGTTACTTGATAAATCTATGAACCAACAATATGTTAATGATGCAAAGTGATTAAATATTTTAGTTGGAAACAATCAGAATTTGAACCAATAAAGTGGGGAGGAAGAGGCAAAATTAAATACCTTGAATAATACAGGTAGCGGATGAAAGTATGAACAGCTTGATGAGGAACACCTCGAATGGATATTCTTCTTTTAGGTCCTTCATTAGCTTTCACTTGTGTCAGAGTGTTCTTCGTCACAGGTGATGCCATTCCCTAATAAATACACATTAACACAACATCATGAATCATTTCATTTGTTATTCTAAGAACAAACATGTGCAAAAGTTGCAAGATTTCAGCATGGTAACAGACAAGGATCTCAAATTAGAGTCAAGATATTTGTAGCAATTGTTGATGTTATGGTTTTGTTATATAAAATCTTACTAAAATGCTAGCATGAGGACAGATGCAGTAGTTGTTGTCTGTGCTTATGCAAACATCGGCTCTGTAACCCTCCTCGAACAGGCGATCCCACATGCTTCTCGTCGATGACGGAACGATTGATTCGCGTCGTTGCTGCGCTTTGATGGTTCCCCTCCGGCGAATCCAAAGAGATGGCGCTGGAGGTGGTTCTGGAAAGGCCATTTTCTTTGTCAGACGAGGAACACCTTCTTGATTGGCTTTCTCACTCCTCAATTTGTATTCCAAATTGTTACCCTGACTATTGTTCATAGATTTATATCTGATGCTGCATCACAACCTCTCTGACGAACATGAAAAAATAATTAACCAAAGCAGTCGCAAGAAGGCAAGCACATGAAGCATGAACGGGAAACATGCATGATTTTTTATCCTAAAGGAACAAAACCTTGAAACATAAACATAAACATCAAACGAAGTAAAAAAAAAAAAGGATCAATGATGGACGACAATTAAAAATAAAACGGAAACTAACTCCAAAAGAATGATAAATTTACGAGCTTAGAAGGCTCTGAAGCTGCCCCTTTGAATCTTCTGCTTGGCCTTCCACCTTGTCATGCCAAATGAATAGTGACCCAAACATATATCGTAAACCTCTAGCTCCAAACTCATGTTACGATCATTTGACAAGAGGTTTGTTGAAGAGAGAGGAAGGCGAAGATTAGTTTTTTTTAGGAAGGATGACTATTGTTTTCCCTTTCTCCCCTCAATTGGGGAACGGAAAGGGAGGGAATCTAGCCCGTTCCAGCTCCTCTCCGACCGAGCTGGCACCGATGGCCGGCGCCGGAGCCGGAGGAACTGCGGGTGTTAGGATATTTCAGTGGCCGGGAAAAGCTTTTTCCACCCTTCCCAGCTATTCAACCGTTTTAACTGTTTTTATACACCTGTTTGATCCATAGTCTGCCATTTCAGAGAGGGAGGGGGTGGATATTATAACCGTCATTCGATATAAGTTAGTGGGGGGGACATAAACATCCCCAATCAATCAAATGGTCGTTGGTTAAAATCACCATAAAATTTTTCCTTTTTCTTTTCAATAAAAATAAAGAATTTTAAAGTAGCATTCTGGCTCCAAGAGTTAGCTAATCTTCCAAAAAAAAAAGTTATCTAATTAATTTGTTTTATAAATTATTCATAATTTAAGTTAGCATTCATGGTCTCGGACCAAATCTAAAGCAATTTTTTCCTTGTGCAAATTTAAGGTAAAGTAGTTAATTTACCATGTCTATTATCAACGACAATAGATCAATGACAATATATAATATGTTTAGGAAGAGAAACGAAGTGCACCCGCTATATATATTTCTTATACAATTAAAGGATATTTGATTGTAAAATCCATGTTTTAATCCAATGTTTTTATTTTTTAGTTTGATCGAGTATAGCCGATTCACAAGTAGCTTATTAGTCGATCAAACTAGATGGAGATTTATATAATGATGGCACCTAATTATGACTAAAATTTATAAATTACCATTGAAGATATTTAAAGAACAGTAATTTTCTTGCTTCTTAGTGGGTCTTGTAGCCATATATTAGGAGTAAAACTTTCTAATATATTATTACTTTTGCCCGAAATAGAATTATAGAGTTTATACGTAACACTAATTTTTTTAAATTTTTTTATTTTTGTGCGTTTTAGGTTAGTCACTTCTAGATGTATACACATTAGATTAGAGTTGCAGGATATAGATTAGGTTGTCATTGCATGCATTCGGTCGGGCTGCATGCGATTATATTCCCTTGACTGTTTCGTTCTTCAGTGTAAACCATAACCTCTTAGCCCTTAGCCACGTCTAAACCCCTTTGGCTTTCCCTAAAATCTTTATATTTTAGCCATTTTTACTCCATGCATGTGACGCCCAGTCGATGCAATGCACGCGCACTGCATGTCACCTACTGAGGCAAGGTTGTCGTCCGCTTTAGCGATAATTTGTAGGTTTCCCGTGAGCCATCGTCTCCTTGGCCTGGTATGTATTATTGGCTATTCACATATTTTTTTATTATATTTAATTTTACTATTTAATAGATTTCACTAGCTGCGGCGAACGATTCTCGTGTCTCTCTGATGTTATATCTGGCATGGATCGAGTAGTACGGCATAGTCGTACCTATTTGTATTTGTGTATATTATATATGCACTTAATCAATTGTGAGTTGCCTACGGGGAGTTCACTTAATTTTTCACCATTAGATAATTCTTAAGGATGATGATGATGATATGTTGTATGCATGTGTTTTTTGTGTGATATGATGTATCTATTATTATACACTTAACTGTATTTCCAATTATTTTGCAGATACATTGCCCCTTTCCATGCACGTTTGACGGGACTCAAGATTAGTACCGTCATTATTTGTCACCGGTGCTGGCGAAATAGAATTGTTTCTTCATGCAGGTTGGGAAGCCAGTAGCCATGTGGGCTTCTTTTTTTTTAAGAGAACAATGAGGGCATTGATATTTGTTTTGTGCCTTACGTTTGTGACTCTAATGACCATATTCCCCTCATCTACTCGTGCTATCCATTGTTATTTCGGCTTCGTGCCTCATATGACTAATGACTCTTGTTTAAATTTACATACTCATAAATCAAAACGCTCTTTGTTTACATAGTCTTGTTTATGTACCAATGGCCCGTTGTTTATGTAACATTGGGATGTTATACCAACAATAAATGCCTTAATCTTGGTCTAAAAAAACTCTACTTTCAGAAATATGTTTTGACACTTGACAAGAGTCCTCACAGGCCATATTGTATAAAATATTATTTGCAATGCTCAAATATCCAAGCCGAAAAAATACAGCGTAAAGATCTATTCAGTGACGAGATCAGAAGCCCCAAAAGTCGCTCAATGTAAATGTAATTCAAATTTGTATTATTTTAATAAAGCCACCGGTGCAGTTTCTTTAAGTTTCGTCGCCCAGCACGGTAAAATGTCCAGTGTTCCTATCCTGCGAGGGCACAAAAAGCTCACAAATAAACCGTGGATGACAATCCCCACTCAAATGACAACATTTGTAACAAAAGCAACGTCACAATAGCAATTGGATAAAAAAATGCTTCCTCCAAAGTGACTATACCCGTGCTTGCGTACGTTGCTTGTTCAGAAACTGAGTCCTGGCCTTGCTAACAATCGAATTGGGAGACTTGAAAAGCCTCTGTACATAGGGAAAACAAGCATCCACAACAGCACATTGTTAGAATCTTATGTCTCCAAATTTTGCATGAATCTCAGCTTCCGCAACATTTCATCAAATGTGTACTCAAACTACCATAACAACACTTGATACATGAAAGTGCAACATTGTATCATTTAACTAAAAGTCATATGCTAGCAAACAAACTTGGAGTAACAAATTAGTAGACAAAAAATATGCAAACCTACCTTGTCAGGAGCACCCATTTTCTTCAAATTCTTTTCTGGGAGGCTCTTCTTTGGAACAAAATTAAAAACTTGATAAATATGCATACCTACCCTGTCAGGAGGACCCATTTTCTCCAAATTCTTTTCTGGGAGGCTCTTCTTTGGAACAAAATTAAAAATTTGATGAAAAAACTCATTTTCCTAAATATGAACAAAGCAAAAAGATTATATTAGACACACGAATCACCAATATGTAAGCATTTACAAGGAAATAAATAACAACCGACACTCACCTGCATATGCTTGACAAAACCAGATCCTACTATTTGCTTCAGAAAATTTAACTGCATAATATAACAAATCAGTACCAGTTGAAGAACAAATTTCTCAATGAAAATATTGCCTGAGTAGAACAAATTTTCTCAATGTAATTACAATCACAGATTCACCTGTATATAATGGGTCCAAGTTGAAGCTTTCAACCTATCCCCAAATTGCAATTTAACTACTGTCTCAGGAGAGTAGCCACTCTACATTTTAACAATCAGAGAACATCAGCAAAGACACAAATGCACAAGAGCTTACCACCAACCAATAATAATTACCTCAATGAAGTCCAAAATATCACGAAAAAGATTTCGTTGACTGCTTAAGTCTTTCTTAGCCAAGCCCTTTCCGGAAGCCTCTACCGACAATGTTTTAACTTGCTGCAGAATTTTCCCCTTCAGTGCCGACAAGGATGCAAAAGCCCCACAGGTAACCTTTCCTTCTCCATCCAGACTGTCATCTATGGATTCCCCAGCAAACAATTTCAGACTTGCAATCTCGAAGATAAGAGCAATAGCTTCACCAGCTGCAATGCGAACTGCTCGATCATCCTTGTCCAAAAGGGTAGAAAGATAAGATATAGACCTGCCATTTTTTTCAGAAGATACAGAATCCAGTAAGTGTCCAAATAACCTAGATATAGCCCCCAAACACACACAACATTTTGCGTTTCATAAATTTCACATAAAGATTTTCCATCAAAAAATCTAAATTTTTTTAAAGAAAAACATCACGCACTCTTTCCACTCATTAGGACTCATCATCCAGCCATCAATAGTCGTCAGAAGAAATGCCCATGCAGATACTGCCGCAGCTACGACAGCTGGAGCAGCCTTACTCACAAGTCCAGCCTTCAAAAGTAAAAATAAAAAGGCACATCAACACCTTTGAAACAAAAAAATATACTTCATAGCTACCATATCGACCTTATATAAGACTACAATCAATCATTGCATTAATTTTTAGACAATTACCACAAACCACTGGACACTTACATTGGCACCAGGTTTTGGATGTATTAATTGCCAGATCATTTGCATAGACCTCTGTGTTTCCTCAGTATCAAATCCACCAACAAAAGTAAGAATAGCCAAAGACCTTATTACCTGCATAGTGGCAAAACCAAGCCCCTAAGTGAAACTCAACTAATTATTAGAAGCCGCAAAAAGTTCAAGTCAGAGTATTAACACATACTGATGCTCGCTTCATTGCATCTGCTCCAGGTTTCAGGGCTTGTGAAAGATGAGGAGCTGACTCTTCCAATATTTTGTGACCGTGATCTCCACAACCAACAGTAAGTCCCAAAAGCGCTACATAGCAATGATATAATGTATAAGTTGTCTTCAGAACCAGACGATAGAAACAGGTCAATGCAATATTCTACTTACCGAGAGCATGAGCTGCGTGACATGCTTCTGCAGTAGAACCACGTTTGATTGAGCTGACAAGTAGATGTTGTAAGGTGACACAACTGCACAGGAAAGTAAAATGTAAGTCACTGACGCATTTGCCAGAGCAGGAGGATAAGTAAGAATGCTTCGACGGCTCCCATCTAAACCCAGCCTAAGATTGAAAATGGAAAAAAGCAATTCCCACGAGCCAAGACATATATAATCACAAAGAAACAATTCTGCTCCCATCTATCTTTGATAAAATGTGACGTACCCTTGGCATGGCATAGGTCAAAGCAAAAAGAACTGTAAAAGGCAACCAAGTTCTTACTTGGTGTCGGCGAATTCAAATTCCACTTGATTCGAAAAGGCACCACTAAGTGCTTCCAAAGCTTTCTCACGAGTTGATCCTCTGTATCAAAATAATGTCAATGCAAGGATGGAGCATTATAGACCACCAAAGGTTTACTTCCACCGTTAACACCAATTGACATCTGTAATCGACAATAACAACGTTTATGACAAATCCAAAGGTATATCTTCAAACCTCTTCTCGTATAAAGCATCTAATAAACCATCCAGTGGGCTCCCCCCACCATCCACCTCTTCGTTCTCCTGCACCTGTGTCACATCTGACATAGAAGTTGACGCAGTGCTCACAGAATCATCATCACTGTAAACTGTATTAACCGCTTTCTTGCGCTGGCTACCTGCAATTCAAGATGATGAAGAAGTCATCCCAATTCATGCCACATGCAAACCATCCCATAAAAAAAACAAATTGAACGCAAAAAAAAAAAATCGTCGCAAAATTAACAATCTTTTTTATCATCATGTTGATCGATGAAAAAAATACAACACAGAACCAGCTCAAGCAACCCATTTCTAAAGCTAAAAAAGCAAACAAAAAAATGAAAGAAGAGAACTCACGCTTCCCCATGGCGGCGAACGGCAAGCAAAACCAAGAAGGTTAGGGACGAATCCGGACGCAATAGAAGTTCCGTAAATCGACGGAGAGCAAGGAAACGAGGGAGAGATCGTCGGCGGAGGAAGCAGACTTGGCGGCACGGAAGGGGCTACAACGGAGCGCGGCGACAGCACAGCGACAGGATCGACCGGAGAAGCGCAAATCCATAGAGAGGTGGGAGAGGCCGGTTGTCGGGGGCGGGGGCGGCGGCGGCGGCGATCGGAACCCTAATCGGGCGGCGTGGCGATGGATTGGGAATTGGGTGGAGGAGAAACATGCGGGGCGTAGATACGAATAAATGGAGTTGGGAGCGTACGTATCAATAAGGGAAGTGTGGTAGGTGTCGATACGCAGAAGGCGGGTGGAGTTATTGTGGACCATGTGGAATGGGCCGACTAGAGATGTGCAGATAATGGGCTTTGTTGCATTGAGCCCAAGTAGGTTGTGCACCAGTCTTGAAGAGATGCTTTAGGTTTGCTTTGGAAAAAATAGTCTTGGAGGGATGCTAACTTCTTATTTTCTACTTTCTTGTTTAGTATTATTATTATTCACATAATATATTTACATCTTATTGAGCTACATAGCGTTAGATTACCGTACACAACCTGCAGGCATCTCACACACTTTTTCACCGTTAGATAGACCCAAAGATACGAAGTGCACACCTCAGTGTCTATCTAATGGTGAAAACATATATGTGCTACTACCTACAGGTAGCATATATTAGATTACTTGTATATATATAATGCACATTATTTTATAACGTACATATTGGGCTACAATATATAAATATATATATTGATGACGAATTATGTTTATTACGATGATGTGTAATTACAAGCAGATAACATGTTGGTTATATTTAAAAAAATTATTACATGTCATGTAAAATTAATTATATTGTAAGAAATTTTTGAAAGAGAGAGAGAGATCAGAAGAAGGTTGAAAATTCAATTATAATACTAGAAATTTCCCTGCTTTATTTATAGCGGGGGAGGGATTATTGAATTAAAAGTCAAATACGTATTGTTTAATTCACGTGATTTGAAAATTCAGTTTTATCAACTTTAACTTTTATAAGTTATAGTTAAAATCCAAATGAGTATTATTCTGCCTGAATTAAAATGTTCGCACTATTAACAGTTATCTTTTGCTAATTTAGTATTCATAGTAAACTCTAACCCGCCTAGTCTAATTCTGCGTTCCCAACAACATTTCGGGTTGAACAAAAAGAAAAAAAAAATTATTGGCTTCATTCATTACCACTATGAATGCACATGGAATATAGACAACTTGTAATTGACAAAAGATGAAAAACTTGGCTAACTATGAATGCATGTGGAATACAGAAATAATAAGGGATAGGAATTTTTTGTAGCAAATGCTACATTAAACTCCCTTGAACCTTTTTTAATTAGTGTAAATTATTTTAATGGGTCGTATTTAAAAAAAATAACTGTATTAATTACATTAATCTCTTCTAATTAGAATGATTTGCACCAATTAGAAAATTGCTACTGACTAGGGGTGTAAACGAGCCAAGCCTGCTCGCAAGCTTTTTGTGTTCGGCTCGGCTCGGCTCGTGCTCGTGCTCGTTAATTTTGTTCTCGAAAAAATACTCGGCTCGAAATAGATAAGCTCATTGAACAACGAACAGAGCTTGAGCAAAGGAGTATTCGGCTCGACTCGGCTCGAAACTCGAACTCGATGTGTTCAAACTCGAAATAATGTTCGGCTCGGCTCGTCTCGTAAATACTATTAAGGTCATATTGAACTTATATAGTGTTCAAAAA
>JAVDBV010058394.1:0-10761 GCA_032619315.1 Piper longum
GAAGGCTCCGCCGCCATTGCCTATGTCGGGAAAGAGAAGGTGTCGGCAAATGCCGGAGGACTTGCAGTTTGCCAGCAATGAATTCAGAAGGTGCCATTGCTCCAAAAAGAGGTGAGCCTCCCTCGTGATCATCTATTTGTATTTGATCTGTTGTTTTTATCCGTGCTAATTAGTGGTAATATTTGTTTCACACATGCAGTAACGCTACAAAATTGTTACCACCCATTCCATGCAAATGCCACTAATATTTGTTTCACACATGCATTAAGTGTTCGATAGGCTACAAATGCAGCACGGTGAGGGGCTGTCTCGCCAGGAAGCACGTAGAACAAGCTATGGATGATCATGGTATGCTGATTGACACCTACGAGGGCGACCACAACCATGGATGCGAGCCGCCACCAGAGCCCCTCGCAGTTGGAAAGCAGGCTGCGACTGAGGCTGAGGCATGAAGCATTGCAAAAAAGTTGGTACTGGAAGGTAAGATGGACAAAAAGTGAGGGTTGCTCACTAAGTTTGAAAGGAGAGCTTTGAGCATATAACAAGTCTGCATTTCATCCTGTGTACTTTGCTGCCGAAAGTATCTATATGAATCTGATAGAAATGAAAAATGTTCAAAGAGCTTTGGTAACGAGATAGTTCTATTTGCCGGAAGACAACTTGAGTTAGGAGGAGCAAGATTTTCCTCTCAACTGATCCAGAAATTCTTTACTCTATCAATCAACTTGAATTGTCCCTCATCAAAATTTTGACTGCTCCCCTTCTAAATCACAAGCACGGTCCTTGCACTCTAGTTTGCCCCACCTTGCATCTACTCTCTGGCACGGGAAATTTACCTTGCCAAGGCTGCGAAAGAAGAAAAAGTAAAATTTTCTTTTAGTGAGATTTTCAGAAAAATTCAACCAAAGTTACTTACTGTTGATTTATGATATGGCCCAAGATCAAATATAGGGCTCTCAAATCAATCAACAGAAATTCGTGAAAGAATAAAAACTTCTAGATATTTTAACCCTCTGCTCTCGGTGAAAAAGATGCCAAAATCTGTATATAATTGCTCTTCTACATACTCAGCATTGCATAGCCTATGTTAAGTTTCATACTGGTGAACCGCATGTAAATGAACAAATAACCCTCCTCTATCCAAATTTCCAGTCTTCTATGTACCACTGTCCCTTATTTTGTTGGTGTTTTCTCAGGATTAGGTGTTATTAGAACATAAATACGACAAAAACATTGAGACATACCTTCGGTTTACAACATTATGCACATAACAGAGCCACTGAGAGAATTCGGCATGCGATCCTGCCTGCACTGGGTTTGATCTGTGATCCAGTTGAAGAAATCTAATCAGAAAAAAACACAAAACCACACATCTAGCTCTATTTCTTATGGTCTGTGAATTGGTTGCATGATAAATAGAAAGAAATCATCAAAGAAGTCAAATGCTTTTGCCTTCAAAATGTCATTTGACAATCCTATCTAAGAGCACAATGGACATGGACAGCATTGAGGTACCCATAAGGCTTGAATAGAATATAGAACATGTCACCTATGATTATTCAAACTGTTCTCTGAAATATGTGAACAAATGTAGAACCTAATAAAGGCCTTTGAAGTAAACTTAAAATTTTTTTTAATAACACATTTATGTTGAATACAGACAGTCAACCAGCCCCGGAGATCGAGCTTTTCCAAATTTTTTTTCCTCGATCTATAGAAGATCAATTTAAAATCTATTAGACTTGATTCTCAATGCTAAACTGCTTAACACAATTGGACAGTAGTCAGACCATACATATCTTTTGAAATTAAATTGGGATCAGTATTATGACAATATAACATACTTCAGAATCTCTCTAAAATGATCCGCACAATCTCTACAAGGATAGAGTCGAGACAATAAAGCCATCTGTATCCACAAACCAGTATATAAACCATTAGTTACAACATCCAGAAGACTTGGAAGGCCTACTCGAAGAATTGTAACAAAGTTTACACATAATATTTCGATAGTCATGTGATGCACAAACTCCAAATATCCTATCAATATGCAAAGAGTGCTACAGTGACTTCATCAGCTTATAAAAATTTACATCCTTCTTGAAAACAAACCAATACAATCCTAATCTGTCTCAAAATGCACAATAAGGTTAGGCAACTGAACAGATGCATAGGTTTTAACTCAAAATAAACAATGAGGGGCAGTTCAAGAACGGCTTAATGTATCTCATCATGAAACTTGATAATACAAGTAAATGATGCAAAGGATTTTGTTCACCAGTTCTTTTACATCTCGTTTCTGCTGCCTTGTAGGGTTATCCGGATACTGAAGACAGTAGACAATGACAATAGAAAATAAACAAACAAGAAAAAAAAAAAGAATTAACGTGGACCATTAGTAGCCTTGAAATACAGATACATCACCTGTGCAGCAAGAGTATGAAGCAAAGTCCATGTTGCTCTGCCTAACTCTTCCTTAGTCAAAGGTTTAGCCTGTCACCCATTAAAGACAGAACACAGCCATATAGGCAAAGACAGACAATAATACTAACAATTAAATAGAATAGGCAACAAAAGGGGTGGAACACACAATTTCCATTAAAATGGTAAGTTTCAGCTCCTTCGCAGCATAAAACTATAGGGAAACCCAGTGCACAAAGGATCCCGCATGTGCAGGGTTTGGGGTAGGTTCGGACCACAAAGGGCCTATTGTAGTAGCCTTACCCTTACCCTGCACCTTGCAAGGGAGAGTGCTATAAGACTCCAGCGGGCAGCCACTAGGTCAGGTCACGCGGTGCCAACTCTTACCAGTTGGAACATAAAAGTCTCACAATTAGATTATTGTTGAGGTAACTAATCTTAGAATGACCTATCATAAAACATGGAATAGCTAAACGGTTCTTTGATACCTTTGACGAGGAAGAAACAGGGTACAGCAAAGTGGGCTCATTCACAGAACTATCATGTGGAGGTAGACTTGGCTTTTTCACCACCGAGAAAAGCGAATGTTGCTGCTGCTTTTCATTATGTGGATCACTGTGAGCACCCACAAACTGTAAGAACTGGGACTGAATGCGCCCAATGAACCCTTGGGTGGATTTGAGAAGCACTTCCCATGGATGCATGGAGATATAAATACAAAGGGAATGTAAATGTGGTCACTCAAGGCAATTCTGCATATCCGAAAAATACACCGTGATTAAAAGGCTAGAAGCTTGTTGAGTCTTTTGATAAGACGACAAAAGCTAATAACACCGATTCATAGAACAAGGCTTCCCATGGATTTATAGACGTTGAAATACAAAGGCATGCACTATGGCAACTCTAGGCAATTCAGCATATCCGACAAAATACACCATGGTTAATGAACTAGAAGCTTGTTGGAGCAGCTTTTTGATCAGACAACAAAAGCCAATAACATTGATTCATATTCATAGAACAAGGCTTCCCATGGATTTATAGACGTTGAAAAACAAAGGCATGCACTATGGCAACTCTAGGCAATTCAGCATATCCGACAAAATACACCATGGTTAATGAACTAGAAGCTTGTTGGAGCAGCTTTTTGATCAGACAACAAAAGCCAATAACATTGATTCATATTCATAGAACAAGGCTTCCCATGGATTTATAGACGTTGAAAAACAAAGGCATGCACTATGGCAACTCTAGGCAATTCAGCATATCCGACAAAATACACCATGGTTAATGAACTAGAAGCTTGTTGGAGCAGCTTTTTGATCAGACAACAAAAGCCAATAACATTGATTCATATTCATAGAACAAGGCTTCCCATGGATTTATAGACGTTGAAAAACAAAGGCATGCACTATGGCAACTCTAGGCAATTCAGCATATCCGACAAAATACACCATGGTTAATGAACTAGAAGCTTGTTGGAGCAGCTTTTTGATCAGACAACAAAAGCCAATAACATTGATTCATATTCATAGAACAAGGCTTCCCATGGATTTATAGACGTTGAAAAACAAAGGCATGCACTATGGCAACTCTAGGCAATTCAGCATATCCGACAAAATACACCATGGTTAATGAACTAGAAGCTTGTTGGAGCAGCTTTTTGATCAGACAACAAAAGCCAATAACATTGACTCATATTCATAGAACAAGGCTTCCCATGGATTATAGACGTTGAAATACAAAGGTAATGACCAATCTAGGAAATTGTGCGTATCCGATTAAATATACCATGATTAAAAAAAAACAAGAAGAAAAGCTAGGAGCTTGTTAGACTTTTTTTATTTTTATCAGACAACAAAAGCTAATAACATTGATTGATAGAACAGGACTTCCAATTGATTTCATAGACATTCAAAAAAAATATTCAGACCCCAAAAATAAAATATACCATATCCAAAAAGATCGAAGCTTGGATGAGATTTTGATCAAACAGTAAGCTAATAACTCTCACAAACCTTATAAGAAAATAGAAATGTGCGAATCAACAGAAATATCAAAACAAGTTGCACGGAACGAAAAAGGGCCTTTTGTTTGAACTATGGCTTGGTGAAGGAATGAGAACCCACCCTCACCTCTCCTCGCCGTCTCACTCTCATCCGCCACCGCCGCTCGCCGGCGATGGCACAGCCATGGCATCAATCAACCCGTACATACATACCGGGTCGGTCGGGTCGGACATGTCTTTCCGCAAAATGGGGAAAACATAGTAAGTAATCGCATTTTATAGTTTTTTTAAAAAAAATATCCCAAAAATAATTATTTATAAAATTTTCATATTAATTATGACCAAATTTTATCATTTTTTTAAATAATGATAAAAATACCGATAAGATTTCTTTTATCATTTTTTTAAATAATGACAAAAATACCAATAAGATTTATTTTATTAATATCAAAATATATAATAGATAAAACTTAGATTTTTTTAATAACTTTATATATATAAATAAAAAAAAATTAAGTGATAAATATTAAATAAAATATATAACTATATTATTGATGAGCTCAAATAAAAGTAAAAAATATTTTTTTATTGAATTTTGGACAATTAAAAAGAAATTTAAATTTTAAGCCACCATAGATAAAAAATATGTATTTTTAGATGTTCAAAATTTTAATTTTAAATTGTCATATTCTATTAAAAATTAAAACATTTGTTTTATCTAATATTTTTTTATTATGAATTTTTTTAAAAAAATGAAACATCATTTATTATATAAAACACAATAAAATATGTTTGAGAAAATTTAAAGCTAGATTAAGGGTATTTACGTTAATAAAATAAAAATTATGAGTACAATATTATTAAAATATATGAATCGGCTATGTGTTAAATAAAAATTTAAGATACGGTCAGATATAAATTTAAAATTTTGATCATTTATAATAGAAAATATTGAAACTTTATTATTTATGATATTTTCTCAAAAAAAAGTTTTGGGCTAAAACTTAATCAATGTTCGAGTCAAATCAACTCTATTTGAGGTTCAACTTTGACCTATATCTTTTAATTTTGCCTTAAATTCAATAGATTTTAAAGAAAAATGAAATTGGAAAATTCGAAATATAATTATCTTTGTTTTTGTTATACGTAATTTAAGATAATTATTTATCCGTGTCTTGTGCATAAAACTATTATTGTTATATGTAAAATCATCATTACATGACATTATTTTATTAATTATATAAAAAATATGTAAAATATTATAATTAATGCCTTAGGTAAATTCGATCTAAATGGTAAAATTTCACCTTGGAAAAATCAAAATTTCAAGAAAATTCCAGTTGTTACGGGTTTATATACGTTGAAAATTTATTAATAACCCTTTTTCCAAAAATGCAATCTCAATAATTTTGTAGAGTTATTGAGTTTTTTTTGTAATATGCTCATTGAGTATTGTGTTTTTTTTAGTCTTGAACTGGTGTGTCAATGCTAATACCATTTCATCAAAGTATTGAAAAACATTCAAATTATTAGAACTGATCATCACTTGCATTTCATGATCTTATTATGGGGGAAATTGCAGTGGATGATGAGCCATCTGATAAAAATCCACATTTCTTGATGCTGTGATTTTTTGGGCAATCAAGATATTAGATTTGCCAGTAGTAATATGAAACTTATTTTTATTCCATGACACCACAATCAACCAGTAACACAAAGTTGCATCACAAGCATAGCATTTTCCAAAGCAATGGACAGCTCTGAAAGATTTCAGCATCCAGAATTATATGGTACCAATCCCTGCAGAGCTGGACCTCGGAGCCGGCTGTTATTGGCAAAACTGGAAGACCAAGAACAAGAAAATTGTCAGGTTTTACCAATGGATATATACTGTGAAGGAGAGTGAGAGCACACAACATGTTCAAATATCAGGGCAGAATGTTCTGCAATGGTGAAAGTCCCTTACCATTGTCAATATTAGATGAGATTTTTAATTCTAGATTACTATTGTCGTAGATTAATGCATGGGAAATGTGATTGGTCTTTATACCTTGATATTGGAAACTTTGCGAAAGGACCTTCAACGGGAATTGTTCCACAAAGATCATTGTTTGAGACATCACTGTATAAATATGGAGAGATCACAAACTCATAACAGAGTGCTAGCAAGGAGTAAGAAAACAGCTAAGAACAAGCGAGATAAAGAGAGGGATTCACATACAAAACTGAAAGATTGGAGAGTTTAACAAGCTCTCTTGGTATCGGCCCTGTCAATCGATTGTTGTTCAAACGCCTGTGATGATTGTAAAATTAACATTAATCATGGTTCTCCATGGAACAGGGAAGAAATTACATGAGCACTACCACTCACAAGTACTTGAGGGACTTGAGCTTCCCCAAGGACCTTGGTATGACCCCATGGAATTGATTATCATACAAATCCAAGCTGACCAACTCCTTCAACTTCCCCAGTTCCTTAGGTATCTTCCCTCCAATTTTGTTTCCAAATAGTTCTCTTTTGAAAAAAAAGATTGACACAATAATAATTTATACATCGCAAAACATGGGAAAAAGCTCTGATAATGTGCTATCTCACAGGTATTGAAGATTGGGGAGTTGGACTAGCTCAGAACCCAGTTCTCCTGAGATGTCGGCATTTCCCAAGTCCCTGCTCACCATTTGACAAAATTTTACCCTATATATAGATAGAAGTAGAAAGGTACAATTCTATAGACGATGAAGATGATCAAAAGAACTCAAATTTAGGATACCCACAATCGGATGACACTATTAAAGTTGTTGCAAGTGACGTGAAACCAGGTACATGGGTTGACAAGGGTGGGATCCCAGCTCTGGAGTACGTTGTTGGGGTCGGAAAGCCTTTTCTTCAGAGTAAATAGAGCATCCCCTGCAATGAATTAGTACATAAAACTCATCATCTTCACTGGTTACACCAAGAAGGGATGGAGATGATCATGTGGGTACGCACCTTCAGAATTGGCCGAAATGGTTGGGGAGTGGTAGAGGAAAGAGAGGAGGAAGAAGGATGACAGGAGTTGCAGAGGGTAAGCCATGAAAAAAGAACATGAAACTTGGAAGAGAAAGAGAGCTGATATATATACAATATATGACATATAATGAGACAGTAGAAGAGTCTTCTATTTAATTTTTCCATGGTAGACTTTTCATGATTACACATGTGTATGTAAATTGTTATCGGTCAAACAAAGAAAAGTCTTGGTCTAATTAGAATATATTTGGCACAAAATTTAGATAAAAATATAAAAACGAAGTTTATACGTGTGATGATAAATAATCAGGTCTTTCATTTAATATTAACGGTGAGACCTAATGAATGGTGCTAATTGAGTGAGCCAGCTCGTGAGCATTTACCATTCGACTCGGTTCGATTCGACTTGAAACTCGATATTTAAATGCTAGACTCGAACTTGACTCGAACTCGAATCCTACGAGCCGAGCTTGAGCAAGGCAATATTCGACTCGATTCGACTCGGTTATAACTCGAATTCGACTCGAACTCGACTCGTAGCCCGACTCGCTCGATAAAATAATATAATAATATAGTTTTTATATTATATATATACTAATAAGTTTAATTGTAACTAATTATATTTATTTATATATAATATAATAAAAAAAGGTGAGATAGTTGAGATGGTAGGTAATCAAGTCCTTGACCTCAAGGTTTGGGTTCAAATCACGCCAACTTCATTTTTTTAATATCGTTAAACGATCCGGTTTCGAGTTCACGAATGAGCTAGGGCTAGGTTCGACCTCGCAGTTTAAGTATATTCGAGCTCGAGTCGAGTTCGAGCATGTATTCGAGCATGTATGTTCAAAACTCCGATCTTGAGTCGAGTTCGAACGAACTTCGAACTATTCGAGTCGAGCTCGGCTCGCTCGCTCATTTAGCACCCCTAATTAAGAGAAGCATAGACAAGAATACCTATTTATTCTTAAAATAATAAAATTACCATCACGAGGATATTTAAAGGTGGGTGATTTACTTATAATTAATTGGACCTTACAACTATAAGATCTTATAGTAGGTTACCTCTTTGTGTGTAATTATTTTATTTTATAAAATAATATTATACCAAATTGAGACATCTTAATTTTCAAAATAAAATGTTTAATGTAACTATATTATAGTAGAGGGAAATATAAGGTGACAGCTAATAATAATAAATTGACCATTTTATTATTTTTTACTAATAAACCGGTAATGCTATATTATTATGATTAATTAATAAATGTTTAGTTGATGATAACAAATGTGCTAATGCTAAAAATAGATTTCAATTATGTAAATTCCTTTTATTATTATTATTATTATTAAATAAAAAATTATATTATAATGATTTTAAAAATAAACTCTATTTTATAAGTTTCTTATAACAGTTCCAATTCCTCACGAGATCAGAACTAGAGATGGAAGGGTAATTGGAGAAAATCAAACTAAAATTTTATACTAAAATATCCTTGTAATATAATAATTAAAAAAATAAATAATGATAATTTATTTATTTTTATTTTATTTTATATTTTAATTAATTAAATCTCTTACTTGCAGGCTAATTTTTAATTTCTTTTTTTTCTAACCAGGTAAGATGTGGCACTCATTAGAGGCAACTTATATCATAGATAGATTTTAAATTTTATAAATAAATTTTTGTTAAATAATAAAATACATTATAATAATTTAGTATTTTAAGTATAATTCACTTTAAAAATAAATCGTAATTGAATGATAAGATAGAACATAATAATTTTATCTACTATTTTTTATTTTTATTGTATTTTGATTAGCCACAACTCCTAACCGATATTTAGTTCTCACTTTTTATAGCTCTTGATTTTTCCTAGGGCCCTTTAAAGTTAGACCAAACCCATATAACCCCTTTTCAGTATTAGCCCCCTCTTTACAACCAATTTTGAGGGTCGTAACAATTTGTGACGGCAATATCTTGAGGCGGCGCCCCTATTCCTAACTCTATTCTTCTTTTGCTTCCTTTCTTTTTTCAATTCATAAATGAAAATTTCCTGGATAAATATTTTCAGAAAATAAACTCTTTTTGTTGGTAATGTACATATCATGACAATTTCTTAACACGGGATTGAAATATAATAAATAAATATTGTCCCATTTAGCATGATAAAAAACCCTTAATATTATTTTAAAAATGAAAAAAATTCTTTCATTTTCTCTTAGTTAGATGAATATTACTTATAATGCGTATTAATATATATATATATATATATATATATATATCATAGCATGTTTGCAAAAAACAGGCTTTTAATTTCCATTTTAATATTTTTATCATTAATATTTATCTTTACCTATTGAAATACAATATTTTCCCATTGTAACCCATTAAATTAAATTTGAATTGAAAAAGTAAAGCCCGTAACCCGAGTCAGAGTTTTATAGTTAGAATCGATTAGTTCAACTATTATTTTCAGTCGAGTCAATTAAGAACTCGCGTATTGAGCTGAGGCCAATTATGTATTATGAACCAAAAAGGTGATGTACATCCAAGTATATAGTGATAATGTAGTAAAAAAATAACATAATGAGTTATTAGAATATATGAGAGTATGTCAGTTTCTTTTTTATTTTTATATATATAGTAGATTGTAGAATTAGTTTTAGATCGTTTACCTCATTAGAATGCGTTATTTATTTATTTTCGGTAGGTTAATAGGTCTAAAATACTTTATTTTATTTTATTGAGCATATATTATTATTTTTTACATTTTTTCATAGTTATTTTATATTTTTTAAAAAATTTAATTCGTAATATTGACTCGTGTTGAAAAGAGTCAAATTTTCATTACGAAATTACCACGAACTCTTTTCTTTCTTCTCCACCCGACGGCCCTGTTTTTCCCCACCTCCTTCCTACCCTATTCTTCCGTACCTCCCCACCGTCGGCAACCTCGTCACCGGCCAGTGTCATCGCCGCCTCGCCCCGCCTTCCCTTCCTTCCTCCTCTCCATACCCTTTTCTTCCCGTTGCCCTTCCTGTCCACCCACTTCCGCCCACCTTTCATGCATCGCCGCCAGCCGCCAACTCCGGCTAAGACCTCCGGTGATCATCCCTAGCCTCCCCCCCCTCCTTCCCGACCCTTTCCTGGCCTAGACAACCACATGCATGGCTACCCAAGGCTACCGCTTTGCATGTGCAATCGCGGCTGCTAGCACCGCCACCGGCCAATTGCGCGCCACCGCCACCCTCACCGTCGACCAGACCTCCCTTACACGGACACCCCCTACCCCCTTACACGACCAAACCCCCAACTCCTTCCACC
>JAVDBV010058404.1:0-10678 GCA_032619315.1 Piper longum
GGAATATATATATATATATATATATTCCGCGTAATTAACATAACAATATCAACAACTAGGAAATGTCAAGTCTTGTTAAGCCCACGCAAGTATTAACTTCCTCCGATGATACTTCCGGATAATAACAACTCATGGCTCAAGGATCAATTGATGTTATGAGCCAGTGGATCATAACAATAGTCAACAATGGAACTTCATGTTCTAATTAATCTCCCAGATCAGCTCGGTGCTCGTTGGGTTGATGTGTCAGTCATTCGCAGCTAGCTACCCAAATGAAAACTGCCATTCTTTGTCTGGTAGTTGCAATTTCTTACTGCTCATTTCGGGCAGGAGAAGATTTAAGGGTAGATGACAAAATAAGGTGGCCGTGGTCCGTTTGCGTAGTCATTACTAATATGACCAGTGATTGCTTGTAACTCAAAGAAGGTAACGACAGCGAAGTCACCTTTTGTTAAATCGGTTATTGCCTGCACATGAAGGTAAGGTGGAGAGGACCACCCCTCTTTGGTCCCTTTGACACGAATTGAGATGAACATATCAATTTATAAGAATAATATCAACTTGTATGCTGTGTAATGTTAGTATTCGGATTACACAGAAATGTGTCCCACCATATTAGTCCCATATTGCATATGAATTACATCTGATGACCTTTTTGGCCAAGTACTGATCAGCAACCATCGTACTAATTAGCTTTTAATTAACTTAAGTGGATCATAATCTAATCATCTCCTTGGTGAGACATCATGGCAATACGAGACTTTCAATGATGTCTTCTTGTGTTCTAGTTTATCTTATCATCTGATTTGAACGAATGACTAGTTTTTTGGGGTGATAACTATGAATTGTACAATGTAAAGCCACGTATATTCATTGAAGGTATTTTTGTACATTAAAAAAAAAGGCTGTGGTTGGGAATGCTTATCATAACCACAAACTAGAATAGACGAAAATGATAGGGGTGGCGGTCACTCCATCTGGAACTTGGAAAGAGGATTGATCCAGATAAGTTATTTTAGCTCAATCCAGAAAAATGATTGATGCGAAGATGAATGGTAGTATTAGCAGACGGGTGACAACAAAATACCTTCTAATCTTTCGTTTCTCAGTTCGCTTCGCTGGTCCTCATTGGCGTTCTTACATGTTTTGAAAACAGATCGATCCATCCCAATTACAGATTATAATTAGCTGACATACTCATGTGCCCTATCAATATTAGAACATGCCACCTCTCCCTTATTTGTTGGCGTTGTTGCTTAACAGCCCAACCATAAATTGAAAAGTTGGTGGTATGTTTCAAGGAAAAAAAAGGGAAATTGGGTGAGGTTTCTGTCATTATAAATGTTGATGTAAGTAGAGTGCAAACACAACGGAGATCCCTATAGAAGTTATATAAGATGTAGTATTTGGACTTAGTGGGCCGAATACAGCATTCCGTTGCTGGGCTTGTGGAGGGTTGGAGAGCGGAGAGGGAAGATCAATGCCCATATCTATTATTTGGTTTGAGAGACTAATATTAATGGGGGTTTTTAAAATAACAAAATCACATCTATTTCTGAATTGGCAATAAAAGAAAACCATTACTATGATGGGTGTGTATCTTAAATATTCTATTTGTTTTATAAGAGAAAGCTTTGTCCTCAGAAGTCAGAAGACTCAGAACTACCAAGAAGCAATATTTACTTCGTTGACATTACTAGGCTGCGTAATTAACTCCTATAATTCCAAATGAGGGCAACCCTATTTCTAACATATGTCCGGATTCCAATTGCTGCGGCTGGCTAAATTTATATATGAGTCTTCCCTCTTTTTGGCATTTTTTTCTTAAAATGTCCTACTCACTCATCTATGAATTATGAAGTAAATGGGAGCTAAAAAAGGCATCACCATTAGCTAATACAAACAAAAGAAGAAGGCGTGGAATTTGGCGAGATTGAAGGTAAATTTGGTCCATCCTGTTAATTAGGCCCAATCGCACATTACCGCCGCGACAAACGGCCCATTAGCAAGCTGGTCCACGAAAGCATGCTGCTCGGAGACTCAGAGTTTCGTTGTCGACTCATAGGCACGTTTTACATTTTTTAGAATGCTTTGAAAGAAATCTACCATAATTCAAGTTTTATCTTGAATGCTTTGAAAGATACACTAGCTTAATTTTTATCTTTCCATCGCGAACATACATTGGTTTCAACTCATCCTACCAACACTCGAATAAGAAAAAAATTTCAAGTATGTTAATTTTGGATGGCATTCTGTGTACTAACTAGACGATTAATATGAGACTAACAACGAACAATTCTATTTATTACAGCAGTTATCTTCTGATTATGGGCAAGGCACCAAAATCTGAGCCAATAACTTTCCCGAAATTAATCCCATTTTTCCAAATGCTGTTTTTTTTTTGGGTCGTCTCCATTGAGACAACTTGCGAAACTTGAAAAAAAAAAAATCATGCAGTCGAAATTACGCACAGAGTCACGTATATATATATATATATATATATAAGGGAAAGAAGTTGCTCGTTTCATTTGCCATAACTGCAACAAAAGATGCAACTACCTACTACGTTACTGTGCTCCAACATATAGTTAGTTATTCATCGATCACACAAGCAACTGCTGCTGCAAGACCAATCGAAGTGAGTCCGATGCTCAAGTTTGAGCTTGTCGTATTTTTGGTTGTATTGTTCGTCGCTCGGGCCGCCGGCGGGGTCGACTTCGACGACGTCCACCGATGGATGTCGAGCAACATGGTCGTGTTGAAAGAACGGAGGGGGGAGATGGAGAAGACAGGGACCGGGGCGGGCCTCGAGGCGAGGTTGGTGGCGGCGGAGGCGAGGCCGCGGGTGATCACGGTGAGGAAGGACGGGTCGGGTGACTACCGGACCTTGACGGCGGCTGTGGAGAGCATTCCGGCGGGTAATGCGAGGAGGACCGTCATTCGGGTGGGGAGGGGGGTGTACAGGGAGAAGGTGACGGTGCCAAGGGATAAGCCATTTCTCTCTTTCTACGGCGAGGAGGCCGGTTCGGCGGACATGCCGGTGATCACCTTCGACGGGACGGCTGCGCAGTACGGCACCTTGCATAGCGCCACCGTCGCGGTGGAGTCGAACCATTTCATGGCCGTCAACATGGTTTTTAAGGTATAGTCATTAATTAGTACTATACTTGCTATCTTTTCATTAGTCATAACAATTAACAAGGTACGACGTTCTTATTTTACTGTTCTAATCCATCATAATCTATATCAAATATCAAAGTTCAATCTTCGTTTTTTTTAGTTGGGTCTTTTTTCTTGTTTGTTCATTGTATTAATGTTACACATCAAAATTTCTTCAATCTTCACAGTTACACTTTTTGGTCCTGAAAATTATTTTATGAGGATTGAAAATTGAACGGCTAGCCAAAGGTAGAGTATTTGGAAAATAATGTTTTCAGAAATGAATGTGATATCCCTAACACTTTTGGCTTTATTTCTTTAGAATTCTGCTCCTGCGCCAAAACTGGGAGTAGCTGGTGCTCAAGCGGTGGCGCTAAGGATCTCCGGCGACAAGGCCGCCTTTTTCAACTGCAGATTCTACGGCTACCAAGACACCCTCTGCGACGATAGAGGCAAGCATTTCTTCAGAAACTGCTACATCAAAGGCACCGTTGATTTCATCTTCGGCAATGGGAGATCAATCTACCTAGTAAACTCTAAGATCCCTGATAAACCTAGATGTTAATTATGGCTAACTCATAATAATCACCTGCATGGTGCACATCTTTAATCATGCAGAATTGTCATATAC
Organism: Piper longum; assembly: GCA_032619315.1. Taxonomy (NCBI): domain Eukaryota; kingdom Viridiplantae; phylum Streptophyta; class Magnoliopsida; order Piperales; family Piperaceae; genus Piper; species Piper longum. Next base: position 3,791 of record JAVDBV010058404.1, read on the forward strand.
ATTCTGGAGCGGCGGGGAGGACTGCGCTGACAGCTCAGGCAAGGGAGACGGTAGCAGACAAGAGCGGCTTCTCCTTCGTGCAATGCACCGTCGACGGCTCTGGTAGCGCTTTACTGAGTCAAGCATGGCGGACCAGGTCTAGGGTGGTGTTTGCCTCCTCCTACTTAGGCCGCGTCGTTAATCCTCATGGATGGGATGATATGGGCCACAATGAACGTGATCGGTAAAATAATTTAAGACTTATTTCGTTAGTTTTCCTCCTCGTAGCAATAGTATATAAGGTTAATGTGATTGATAGTGTTTCTTATTTGTTATGTTTCTTGGTTTTGGAAGGACTGTTTTCTATGGGGAATACAATTGCACTGGCCCGGGAGCAAGCACAAATAATAGAGTGAACTATGCAAAGATGTTGACCGAAAAGCAAGCCAAACTATTTATCAGTCCCAATTTTATTAAGGCTAAGAAATGGTTGCTCCCCCCGCCTTTGATCTAGATTAATCGGTAATTAAATCACTTTTCAGATTGCAAGGACGAATGTAATTGCATCACATTTAGCATTATTAGTCCTAGATGTTGGTTATCTTCAGTCGTAGTTGTAGTTGCGATCTCTCTAGTCTCAGTGTTGCCGTATTGTACTCTGTATTTAAGGTAATTAGGATATATGTTCAATATAATGTTGAAATTACGAGCTACTCGGTAAGTTAAGCCTTTATTTTCTTCGATGGATTTTTTATTTTCTTTTCTTTTTCCAAATATATACTGTCTTAAAACACAAGCAAACCGCTCGCTTACCTGGAAGTTCTTTGATATATAACAGAGAAAGAAAATAAGACTTAAGGAAGCTCGAGCAACAGAAAAGGATTATGATTTGCTTACGTTTGGATACAGGAAGACAATGACCTTACCTCATCTTCCAACGTCTCGCCCTGGTTGCTCAGGGACGCAGTTTTTTTAATTCTAAAACTGCATTCCCCTTTGGCAGAGGACATTTAACAATAAATCATTTCTAAGTAGCTACACAGTTGAATTGGCTACATGGACATGGGCGCTGCAGGGAACAACTTATCCAACAGTGTATATCCCTCCACCAAGCAGAAGTGCGCCACAGCAAGAAGAAGACAAAACTAATAAGACAACCAAAAGTAATAAATTGGTGGTTGAAACCCTTGCTTGTGACTCTAGGCTCTACAGAAATACAAAAGGGGGAAAAAAAGCATCAAGATGTTTAGATTCTTTAATGAGGTGTGTTAATGTGGTCTTTATCCTTCATTATCCACCGACGGCTGCCTCAGGCAAGCGAATGGTGGAAAAAGGAACCAAAAAAACACTCAACTTGCAAGTTATATAAACATATAACAACGCAATCGACATATAAGAAGAGAAAATTTAGACGGCTTTTGAATACACGGTATTCCAATTCAAAAAGTAACAACAGGTAGCTTGAAAACTAAAACAACAGGTTTATTTTTATATATTTCCTGATATAAATAAGAGTGACAAATTTGTAATCTATGCTGTCATTTCATGATTACCACCAACAGAAAAGCTGAACAAAATTGATCAAAATGCTAACATATTTTTATCGTCATTCTGAACAGACTTCTCACATTTTTTGTACTACAAAGATAAAGAAATAAGAAGGATTATTATCCATAAATTGTTTATTATGTGTTTTAATTCAATTAATGTATGCTCAAGTGTTTATCTTAATTTAAGATTCCATTCTTAAAACATGTTTCTACGTCATCGTTGTATGCTATAGAGTTGGCTACACCAATAGATTGACCAAATATTTCTCGTTAACAAATTCGAGCACTGTGAATTGATCAAAGAAGTGCATTGTCTTTACTGACTAATTAGCAAATTTAGCATAATGCCCCCATACTACTGTCATGAAAAGGGCGACTTCATTACAGCTCAACTCTAACATGAATTGCCGCTCACCAAATCACTGGTCTATCAGAAGATTCAAACAATGATTAAATGCTAATTGTACCTCTGTCAATCAGAATGCAAATTTACCTTGCTGGGTTTATCCATGCGGAAAATTTTCGGAAAGAAAGAAGGTTCTGCACAAAATGTCATTTAATCATATAAAGCTCCCATTCTCATTACATACTTAGCCATTTTGTACACTTGTTTCTTACCTGCAAAGCACCAGCAAAGGAGGCTGCAAGCAAAAGAGGAGCAACATAGCCAGTTGTATATTAGAAGTAAGCTGCCTCCAATTACTGGATCCTGGCTCAGTTGAAGCAGCACCATCAATTAGCTTTTAATAATAATAATAATAATAATGAATTTCACAGTTAAAACATGCGTGAATGACCTACAAAAGCATTCCCTGACTTTCATTCCGCCTTATAAAGTGTGGTAAATGAAGCCAAGATTATGCAATCAGTATAAATAGTGAACTAATTGAGCATTACCTTAGTTGAAGCAGCATATCCAAGCAAAGTAGCAAGAACGGGCGTATTGCAAGGTGAAGCCGCCAACGCAAATGTTAATCCAGCCAAGCAAGCTTGCACTCCTGGACATTGTATAAAATAATATAAACTGCAAAATTGCAACAAAACAACTGAAAAGGACAAACAAGAAAACTTTTGATAGACCTAATAAACCCAAGGTAAGTTAGAGGCTGCTGAGCTGGCATCAAAATCAGTAAAGAAGGAAGGTAGCTGTACTTCAATTATCTACATAGAAAAAGAATAAAAAGTGACCATTACTGATTAAACAGAAGCAGAGGCAGACAAAAAACATGACAAAGTTCAGCAAGTCTAAATAAGCCGGCCGTGGGCAACAGAAGACAAACAAAATAATAGGACTGATAGAGGATACAAGTTTGCCTGATAAGTGATCCATTGATTCAATCAACATGTCAATAATATTCCTCAGTATTTTTCAGCTCCCATAGAACCAGATAAAATCAACAGAAATACTAGAAAGCTGGCCAGCACTTTCAGTAATTGTCTTTTGTATTAGCAACAAGACATTTTGCCACTTTAGTAAAACAAAAGATTAAATCAAATCTCATCTTCAGGCAAACTCGCATCCTGTTTATTTAATGACGTTGGTGATCACCCAGCTTGTGCTGGGACATGCGACTACCTCGAGAAGATTTAAGCACAGAAGTATAGCCAGGCTGGAAGCTGCCAGTGGAAGCCCTTGGCCGATTTGTCCATGAGCCTTTCCAGCAAATGAGGCTGCGATGCCAAGGAGCGCCAGTGTTGTAGCAAGTCCCAAAGAAAAAGAAACTGAATCCAGTATTACCTGAGTAATGGATAGAAAAGTCATAGATAATATATATGACTTTATAAAACAAAAATAATACTGAAAGTATTGCAACTGTCTTGAGGAAGCACAGTGACACATGAACAAGAATGTAGTAGGGCCATGTATCTCAAATGATGCCAAGGAATAGAAAAATAATAAAAAAAGCAACATTGAAAGTAAGAGAACACAGAAAATACCGCCGCCCTTGTTTTACCAGAACCAAAAGCTCCTGTTAGCCAAAATATCAATGAAGAAAAATCAGCCTCCATGGCTCATTACTTATTTTATAAGCTTCATAAAATCTGGTAAAGGATAGAAAGGCATGGATATGTGAGTAAAGAATTGGTCAGAAAAAAGAGAAAGTTATAAAAAAATAACCAAAAGGTAACATAAATACAAATGCTTAGATTGCAAAAGGCTGTTCTCACGTAATTCAATGAGTCTGCTTAGGATTTTAATGAAAATAGTATCTTGTGAAATTACTTCTGTTTCTCAAAGCTTTTTGACTTACATTAACTAATAGCTGATGTTGGAATTTAGAACTTAGAATTATGATGAGTGGTCGATCAAACATCTAACTAATAGACAGAACCATTTATAGAGGTAAAGGATGTGGAGAAGAAAAGGAGGGGAACAGGAAGGGTTTGATGAGAAAAAGTGAGATTGAGAAATATTATACATAATTAATGGAGGTCAGATACAAGATGGGGCTAAAAAGAGCCATCAGCATCCGTCAATTGCTAAACTAAGAAATAAATACATGCAATCACATCAGCCAATAAAAAATTAGATTATGAATAAAAATGCACCCCTCGTTGCTGGTATAATGAAGTATTAAAATATAGTTTTCTAAGGGACAACTGTTCGCCCTGTATTACTAATCGTAAGATGCATTCCATAAACAATGAAACTTCTAATAAATTAAGATATTTTATAGCATACCAATGTAACCAAGAGTAAGTGGAAAAACACTTAATGTACAAGGAGAGAGGCTAGTCACAAGTCCCACACCAAAAATCACTGCTACACTGCAGATACAAGTGGCAAGAGAAAATACAGTTAGGATTAAAAGAAAACATTCATATTATTTCTCATTGAACAAATACATATACAGAATCAATGCACCTTGTGAAACTGAGAGCTGTCAGTTGATTCTGGACAGCTTCATTAGCTTGCTGTCCGGCAGAAAATAAAATCCTGCCGAACCAATCCCCAAGGTTTACATCAGCCAACATGACCATAGACCTCCTTCCTCACTAGGAAAAAGATTATACTAGTTTCTCAACACGTACGGAGTCAAAAGCTCTTGCATCAAGTAAGCGTCAAAGAAATATTGTCCAAGATTTCTATCGGACAGTCAAGGAAACAAAAATAAGCAATATGATCCTTAAGTATCTTAACAACAAGGTTTTATATTCAAGGTTCAGAAATAAACTGTCCCTATAATTCTCAATGTAAGAGTATAATAAAGTTGATGGAAAATGATGTAAACTCTTATACAGCTATTTAACACTAAAAGCGGTGCAGCTAAAGATTTCTTCTCAGTAACTACATCATATTCTGTAAGCACTCCTTTCCTTGCATCGGTAATTGCAGCAGAAAAGTTTCCGTTATGACTTAACCCACAATTGCTCCAATCACATATATGCACACACGATTTAATTCAGTGTTTCTATAAATTTTTTTGATGTAACAGTAACGGCAAAAAAATAACACTACTCAAGACAAAGAGGAAGAAGGAATAACCTCTCACCATTATTTTCTCCGTGGTCAAGGCTATTGCTGTCTTGTCTGCATAAATGCTTGTAACTGGAATCGGACTCAAACATCATTAGAAACAAGTCCCGAAACCACAATTACAGTGTAGAAAATTGTAGTAACTTTAAGGATAAAATGATGCCCAGCAGAACTCCATAAGAGACGCATCACATTCGTAGGCAAATCAATTTTCTTTAGTGCAAAAATTTCACACCTGCAATAGTAGCAGCCAAAATGTTTAAACTGCATTCCCTTTCTTTTGATACACTTTGTGAATTCAGCACACCTCTGAGGGCTGACAGCAGCATCTGTTCCAAGATAACATCATTTTCCGATCTTTTAATTTTTTTTCAAAATAGAACCAAACAAAATCAGAGTAGTCCCATTTTTTTTTTTTTGAGATAAAGCGATGTAAAATTAAACTTAGCACAAGAATCAAGAGAGACCTGCCTTCATGACAAGAAGCTTCCTCCATCTTCACACCACCGCTCGTCGATGCTCCTCACCGGCGCAAACCTGCCTTGTCTGGCTTTACTTGTAAAACATACTCTTTGTCACAAATGCTTTTCGATAATGATGGAAGTTATTTATCATCACATTTCTGGATTTTGATCAAATCATCTGCCGTCATCTTTAAAATTTGTTTGCCTTGGTTATCAAACAAGATGAAAATTGCATTTCCTCATGATTCTGTACCTTTAAATCCTTTTTTTTATACCAAAAAGAATTTGTTAAGTGGAATTACTGATGGATCCACTGTTATCTTTTTAAAGGTAGTACTGGTGATGATTATTATCTTCTTTTCATTTGGCACTGATCTGTGTGTTCTCGATGGGATTGTAGTCATAAATTTTTTTATATAATAAGCTGATCCGTCAATATTGCTATGAATATGTGCTTGTATTCTCGTTCCCCGAGAAAAATGGGCACAAAAATATTAAATGAGGAATATTATGTTGATATAAGAATAAACAAATATAGTTGTCTTTGTCACACACCTCTTCATCGAGCAATATCAAATCAATGTCGATGTCTAGCCCCTTTGTCCTAGTATATCATTAGTATCCAAAAGTTGAAGTATTCTAACTTTAATCCTCATAAACATATCCGTATCACTTATTTCAGAAAGCATCTTATATGGCAGTATCATAGACGGATTAATCCGTTGAATTCAATAATTAGAGTAAAATATTCATATTAATTTAGATAATGGGTGGTCGTTCAATATATGGAGATGGTTGGTCACTCTTTGACAGCTAGCGACTTTTGGATTGTTAATAAGTGGTAATATTTTTTGTTGGGTTGTCTATAAAATTCAATTTATTTTAAGGAAATAGTAATGATTTTGTCTGAGATGATATGCTTACGTACCTTTCGAAGAAGGTTGGCGCAGACGCAGTTGAGGAAGCCGACGGCAGCAGAATGTGGGTGGCGCATGCCGGCGGCAGATCAAGAAGAGCCACAAGGGAGGGGCGTACAAAGATTTTTGTTTCTGTTCCGGGAGATATATATATAGAGGAAGGCTGCAACTACTGATGTAAGGAAAGGAGATTTTTGTTTCCACACGGCTGACCACCCCCGCCACCGTGTGGCTGTCAGTGGGGGGTCAATCGCGGGTCGGCGGGTGGGGTCGGACGGATAGGTCGTGCCCGAGAGCCACGGTGGGTGGCGGGGGTGGTCGATCGTGATAGGAGGTCGGTTGCAGGGTGGTGGGCGGACGGCAGGGTAAGTTGGGCTGACGGCGGGGTTGGGTAGGCGGATGGTCGGCCGGGTCATGTCGGGGAGCCGTGGCGGCGTGGCGGAGGTGATCGATTGCGGTGGGGGGTCGGTCGCAGGGCGGCGGCGGATGGTCGGGCGGGT
>JAVDBV010058405.1:3319-25041 GCA_032619315.1 Piper longum
ATTAAACTTGAGGGGGGAGGGTCCCTTATATAGGGAGAGAGCACCCCCCCACATCCTTCCCACAATAGATGTGGGATTTTGCAATCCCATACAACAGCTTTGCAAGCCGCAGCTGCCATGGCAAACCAGCTTGGTGACGAAGCCTTTGCAAGAAGATGCAGGAGTAAATTTCAGAAGGCAAAACTAGCCTTTGAAGCTAAATTGTGGAATGGTTCGTATTTTAATTATGACAGTGGTTCAAGTAGCAACAGCAAGTCTATTCAGGCCGATCAGTTGGCAGGGCAATGGTACACAGCATCTTCTCGCTTGCCTCCTCTGTTTGAGGAGGGTAAAATAAACAGCGCCCTGCAGAAGATATATGATTTTAATGTTATGAAGGTCAAAGGTGGGCGTATAGGAGCTGTTAATGGGATGCATCCCAATGGCAGAGTTGATGAAACCTGCATGCAGTCACGGGAAATATGGACTGGGGTTACTTATGCTGCTGCCGCTACTATGCTTCTCGTGGGCATGAAAGATCAGGCTTTTGCGACTGCAGAAGGGATCTTCACTGCAGGCTGGTCGGAGGAGGGATACGGTGAGCAGTTTATCCAATTTATAAATCTTCTTATGATAGGAATTATTTAGCCGTAAATTTGTTCTGTAAATTAGGTTCTAATAGTCGTTTCTAGCTATGATTATGATAAACTTAAATCATGGTCCAATATGACCAAGTTTGATATCGAAGTCGAGCAAATCGAAACAAACTAAAGCACTTACAATTATTTATAATATGTTTGTGAATGCCTTACATCAGGTATATATATGCAGGCCGTCAGTTGAATTATGTGTTTTTGATAGGTACTGGTTCCAGACACCAGAAGGATGGACGATTGATGGGCACTATCGATCGCTTATCTATATGCGGCCTCTTGCTATCTGGGGTATGCAATGGGCACTAGCACTACCAAAGACAATTCTTCAAGCTCCTGAAATAAACTTTATGGATAGGGACTATACATCTCCTGGGGGCGCAACGACTCCCAGAGAAACCGGTGTGAGGAAGATAATAACCAAGAGAAGCTGTTGTGGAGGTACAGTTTTCCATTGTGAATGCTAGGGACGCAGAAAGGCATACAAAGGTCCACCCATCTCTCACTTTTTTTTTTCATAATTGGACGGAAGAAATTTTGAGTTGCATGAATTGGACATGTTGAATGTTGATATTCTTTCCCTGCAAAAGTGTAGAGCTCCTGTAACATAGTAAAAAGAAATGCAATGAACTAGTTATATGTTTTAATAGAATAAATTGTTGCACTGAATATCTTAAGATATTTTGATGTTCGTTTGGTGTTTTTATGAAGGAAAAGTTTAGGTAATCTGAGATTTTGTAGGTGGGTTATTTTCATTTTGTTTCATATTTACATTAAAAATTAAAAAAGAGAAAATAATTCATCGATGAAGTCTAAAATTACTCGGGTATAATTAAAGAACGCTGAAATTAGTTGGCCGAGGTATTAACTGTTTGCATATATATTAATTACATGGTTTTTTCATGACAACTCATACGTGAAGGCCAGGCCGCCTGTTGATTTTTTGCCAGCCTTTCTCATAATAATAACACGAATAAAATGAGTGATACCTCTCTTTATTATATATATATATATATATATATTTAATCTTGTTAATTTGTTGATACCAGATACACATGTTTATTTCATTATTCTTTTAATTTTGTATCTGTGATTAATATCGACATGTAGAATACTCGTGATTTCATAGCTTTAAGTTGGTTTAATATCCATAAATTAATTAATTGGTTCAATATTTAATTAGTTCGAGTGGACCATTTGTCTTGAACACTGATTGCGGTGCTTAAGCCATAAAAACTTGACTTAACCATATGTCTAATTTGTGTCATTTGCATGGTTTTCTTCCCTAATGATTTGACGCTTAATTTGGTGGCAAGGCATCAATCAACCATCTAAAATTTGCATTCCAAATAAAAACCAGTTCTTGTGCAAATCAACCAGACAGCAAGATGAGGACCCTTTAAATAAAGCAAAATTAACATCAATAATCATGCAGGTAGTTCTATTTCTTCACATTTAATTAACAATATGGGTTCCATCGGTCGTGATTTTGGACGAATGATCACCTCAAAAGAATGTGAGAAATGGCATCTGGTTGCCGGTGGTTGAGCCGGCCATTTCTTTAAAGCAAAAGTTGTGCTTCTTATTTTTGAAAGCACACAAGTAGAGCCGACGGCTATCAAAGACGAGCATTTGTTGATAAACACATACTAGTGGTTCCCTATAACGTGGGATTTCTTATATATATATACTATCAATGTTTTGGCTCAGCCATGGAGGAGGAATCCAAGTGAATAATGATCGAGCAGACCGGTCTCCTCTTGCCAGGCAAGTAAGGTTGCTACGAAAGACGTGCATGTCGTGCCGACGCCCCATTTAGAGAAGTACTTTTTGCTGGTAGCAATAAAAATTGTGAATGGGCACACACACACGCACAACTAGCTGTCTGCTTTTTTATTTCTTTTGCACTTTGGGCACACTAGATAATATATGGACTAGTTTTCATGTACTTCGTTTACACATTGCATTTGCTTAATCTGATTATCATATACAACGTGATCAGGTAGTGTTAATGTCATTAGACTTATATGCCCCATATCACATCATAATGGTGTGTGCAGGACATCAATAAAAAACTCATGAAAGCAATTATAGGGATCATATGCCCCCTACAATACTTTTCTTGGAGAACAAATGATCGGGAAAAAAAAAAATGGTCTTCTCCATTATCGCACCAAAGTTATATATAATGCCGCATGCTGTTCAATGTGCCCATCACTTGGGGGAATTATAAGCTAACCAAACAGAAGAAAAAGTGAGGGACAAATCCTGCAACGCCATGTCTTAAGTCTTAGAGAAGCATCTTGTGGTAGCATCTTTATGCTGGCCCCTCACATCAACTTTGACCGCTTGTCATGGCTCCATAACCATCTTTTTCTGAAGCTTCTTCCTCACATGTAATCAAGCTCTAAACCTGTAAATCTTTCTCTTTAAATTTATATATCTGCAAAAGCTGTAGGAGATAAGCCTTATCACACCCATCAACTCCACCATTTACATTCCATTAAACAACTCAGCTAGGTAGTGGGTTTCTACTCCTCTCGTAATAAATTAAGTACTCAGCTCTTACCCTTCCACCATGAAGAGTGTTAAGAGAGGCTACATCAAAAGGAGAGCACCCAATGGGTGTTATACCACGCTAAACACATGCACATCTCCATATATTAGGTACTGCTTAAATCCAAATGACATGGAACTGCACCATAAACAGAAATTAGTTGCACAGATAACCATATCCTCGAAATAATATAATCTTGTAAATGAAATAGATTAACACTCCCAGTGCAACCTACAGTGTGACATGATCTGTTGCTCATCCAAATTGAAAGGGAGAAAGCGTTATATTGGGGTTGTTATTGTGCCTCGTGGGCCTTGAATGCCACCAAAGAAGGCATCCACTAAAAACATGGCCCACGATATGTGTCCTGGACCTCTTCCCTTTCCCTCCTTGTAATGCTCACCAAATGTTATTCAACCACCAAAACTAGACCACCATCTTCTCCTTCAATTCTTCAATTCTAACTCCTCGTGACCTCGTCTCTTCCTCTCCAGTAACCCACGTTTCCTTCCTCTTATCTTCATCCGATCATCTTCTTCTTTGTGTATGTTTAAGCGCATCGTGTCTTCTCTATAAGTGCACCCATGGCTCAGATGGCTAGTAATGACCAGTTTTTCGGGTACCCTTTTGACCAATCTCAACAGGTTGATTGGAGTAGTTTGTATGTTGCCAGCCCAAATCAGCTCAAGATCAATTCAGGTAATTAATTAGATCATCTTCTTCATTTCTCTTGTTGTGGTGCTTGTTATAATTTTAAAACTTTCCCTCCATTTTGTTTCTTTATGTTTATGAATGAATTTTGTTTGTGATGTGTGCTGTTGATGAAGGTTTGAATGCATCAATAAGTAACTGTCAAGTGGAGGGCAATGAATATGTATGTCAGGTTCCCAGAGTTCTAAGAAAGAGGGGGAGAGAAGAACAAAGAAGAAATACCATTAATGGTGCTTTCTCAAATGGTCCTTGGTGCTCTCGTTTTGGCGAAAATGCGGGTGTAATGCTGCAGAAAGAGATTCAAGAAACAAACCTTTTCCTCCGCTTGCAGGTACGAATGATCTATCTTCTTTATCTAACAAGCATATATATGTGTGTGTGTGTGTGTGTACGGTCCTTTACTCCTCATATCTAAGACTACTTGAATCAATTTGTAATTCATATACATCTTAACTACGTCCTTCATAATGCCCCCAACATATATATAGATTTGTTGGGTTTGTTGATTAATTGATGCATGATGGGGCACTTAATTTGATTTCAGACAGAAAAACTGAGAGCAGACGTAGCACAAAAGGGGAGGAAGCATTGGACCAACTTAATCCATACCATGGACGAAGGACTGCAAAGAGCCCTAAGGTGCAAGGATGAGGAGATTGCAAGATTGAGCAGTAGAAACTCGGCTCTAGAGGAGACATTGAAGACACTATCAATGCAATGGCAAACTTGGAAAGCTCTCGTCCACACCCACGAGGCCACGGTGGCCTCCCTCCTACGTGACCGAGACGCGGCGCAAGCAAATGTGGGCAAAGGTGACGGTGGACATGACATTGCCGGCGACATCGAGGACGCTTCGTCGTGCTGCGACGACGATGGCCCGAGTTGTGTCGGCGCTCGCCTGAGGTGTGGGAAGTGCCACCGGAACGACATATCGATGCTAGTGTTGCCATGCCGGCACCTTTGTCTGTGTTCCGAATGTGACCCCATAACTAGGGAGTGTCCAATGTGCATGTCGGTAAAGGCCACCAGCATCCAAGTTTTCATGTCCTAGCAACAAAAAACTATGGCAATTGCGCCCGAATTGCCAAATTATGGTAACTTGTGAGGTTACATGAATATATTTGATTTTAACATATCTATAAATATATGAACTTGCTTCTCGTGGTAAGATTTCTTTATCTATTTATACATTAGGGTGGTTGTCAAGATTATTTCGATGGTAATTGGGCCTATGAAAAAGAGGACAAGGCAACTATAACATTACAAATTATAACAATGTTACAAAAAAAAGGGAAGAATAAATTATGAAGGTATGGATGCTTTGTGCCGGTGTAGGGTACCTGTCCAAAAAGTTGGTGATTGCTATTGATTGAAGTGTAACATTAAGTTGATAGGAAAATCTAATTTGAAGCCCACTTGGTCTGCCATAAGGAGCTAAACTTATGATCTCATGCTTGGCCTCACACCATTTGAAGACAGTTCATGATTAACTCAATTTTAGTTCCCCGGTGAAGTCACAATGAGTTAACTTGTATAAACCAACGTATGTAATCAGGATTTTCCATTCTTCTTAATTGATTGGTTTAGAGATTACAACTACCATTTTCATAGTGGTTCTATACACACACATACTGATCTTTATCATATGTTAATCAAGCTATCACAAAATTTATGATGACTTCTTTCAAAAAAAAAAAAAGAAAACAAGGCTTCATAAATTTTCTAGCAAATCATACGTACAATAATCACGCCAAGAAGACTTCAACTCTGACTCACGTGGACATAACATTAAAAACTGGATATGACTGACCTTCTCTGTCAACAAAAGAGGTATAGTGATGGGCAGGAAGGAGTGAAGATGCTCAAGCAGCACAACTCATGGCTCCTTTTGTACGTCGCCGCAAGTGGCATGCAACGTCTGCATTCTGAAACAATTAGTGAATCACGTTGAGCACATCGGCTACTCTTGAGTACTACTTAACTCGAACTTAATTTGGTCTAGGTCCAAGTGATGACTCTCCATTTTAATTAAACCACTGTCGTTTGTTTGAATATAAAGAAAATTATTGGTTTAGTTGATGATGATGACCAATCTCGTTGTTTCGATGAGAAGATTTCTTGTATTGTTGCTTGAGAAGATAGGTAATTTGGTGGTAGTAACCTCTAAATGTTAGCTATTATACCAGTATTAGAAGTATTTAGCCATACATGGAAAGATCAAGGTGTGATAAAAGTAAGATTACGCTTTCTAATTGTCAAGGAGCAGATTACTGATCTTTGGCGGATGGCCTGCCACTATCTAGCTTGGAATATGATGCTCCTGCATAATAGAAGAGCTTTTTGTAAGTCATTGAGCTACAATCTTAATCTTAAGAGTTGTTGGGTTTTACCGGCGCAGCAACATTATATGTAATTGGCATGAAAAATGAAGAGTGATATAAAGGTTACTGCTTTTTATTCCTTTTGTGATTCTTGCATAGGATGTTCGTCGTCAAATATAATTGACTGAAGGAAGATAGCTTTATTTTCCTTCACTCACCTCTTGGGGATTTTGCATGCACTCGAGTCAACTTTTCATAGTTTAGAGTGCAACTTCTACTCTGTAGCATGAAATTATGGACGACTAAAATTAATTAAGAAAAATATAAACTAAGTTTACTTTCTCTGATCACGTTAATTTGTATTTTGCATTGATAAATTAGTGTCTACGTTCATTTTAATTTAAATATTGTGGGTCACCAAGCTGCTCAAACTGTGAGCTAAAACTTGCACGCAAAATAAAATCAGACAACCATTATAGCCCATATAAACAATAATTTTTAAAATTTCATTGTGAAGTGTTTGAGCTGCTTTGATGTGTAATCTAGGCCATCAATATTAATTCAATCAGACAACCAATGTAGCCCATATTTAGCAGCTTAAATGCTGAAATTCTTAAAAAAATTTAACCCAAGGTTATTTTCAAAATCTATTCTAGATCTCAATATAATAATTCAACAACCAAGAACATTATTTCAAAAAAAAAAAAAACTAATCCTAAGGATGATGCCCATTTTATAATTTTAAAAAAATACTCTGTTAATTATTTTGCCCACGTTCACCACTTATGTCTTTGTATAACTATTGAAGTAACACTTGTGGTTGCTTGCTTAGACTCAATTTTATTTAATCACCCACACAGCTTATATATTAATCATTCTACTATAAAAAACTATTTTAGCTAATAAAACATCATTTATGAAATAAAATTTAAGAAAAAAGAATCAAATTGAGTCTAAGCAAGCAACCACAAAAAAAAAAAAATCAACTGTGCGTACTTGAAGTGGCGGACCCAAAAATTCTTTAGAAAGGATATAGCTGGTGCTTTTGGCCGTTAGTACTCAAATCGTCCCCCGTTTCCGCCGCCGCCGCCGCTGCCGTCGCCGCCGCCGCCGCCGCCGTCGACGTCGATAGTATGGGGGTAGAGATGGAGGGATATGAGGTAGCAGTCGCTGATATACAGCTTCGTGGCCTGGGGCGGGGTCGTCCTGGCCGACTACACCGACTTCTCCGGCAACTTCACGGCTATCGCCGCCCAATGCCTCGAGAAGCTACCCTCCACCAACAACAGGTTCACCTACACTTGCGACGGCCACACCTTCAATTACCTCGTCGACGACGGCTTCAGTATTTGCCCATTCCTGCCCTAAATCATCATGTTTCTTCATTCATGGAACCCATTTTGTTTTTTTTCTTTTTGAATTGAATATTAGCCTTGTGCTGATGGCATTTGTTGATTTAGTTGTATCTATGTTGTTGGAATTGGAACGCTATTGCTTGTTGCTCAAATAAATGTCCCACTTTTTTGTTGTTGTTGTATGGATGTATTAATGGCCTTTTGTTGCTCCAGGGGATTGTGGTGATACGTTGCTTTTGATTTTACCTATATCTATTGTTGTTGGAAACATGGAAAGATTGTATAAAAGTTGAACTTTTAAAAAAAAAAAAATCCTTTGATTTTTTTTTTCACTGGCAGCAGTGTTATTTGATTCAGTTTTTTTCTTTTGAAATCTGAATGGAGTGTGGATGCTTGACTCTTAAAACCTGTTTCTACATCTTTGGTGCTATATTTTGAATTGAATTGTGGTTCATGGCTGGTTTTGATTTGTCTCTCCAATTGTATCAATGATTATGCTTTTAGTTTATTATTAAATAGTTTCTTATGTGTTGAGTGGTTGCTATTGGTTTTACTTGTACCTGAGTTGTTGGAATTGGGAATTTTTTGTGGGTGTTTAAATGTTCATTTTTTGGTTCTGTGGTATGCAGCCTATTGTGTAGTTGCTGCTGAGTCTTTTGGTAGGCAGATTCCTATTTCAATTCTGTAGAGGATCAAGGAAGAGTTCAACAATAGATATGGAGGAGGGAAAGCTGCAACTGCTGCGGCTAACAGACTTAGTAAAGAGTTTGGGTGAGTGATCGTCCGCCAGATTTGAGGAAGAAGATAATGAGGAAGAAGATAATGGACAGACTTGGTGCATGTTGATTGGAGATGTGATTTAAATTTAATGTGCAGGCCAAAACTCAAAGAGCAGATACAGTATTGTGTGGATCACGCTGATGAGATTAGCAAAATGTCAAAAGTAAAAGCACACGTTTCTGAAGTGAAAGGAGTAACGTGGAAAACATTGAGAAGGTTTGACATTTGATAATGTAGTTTTTTCACAAGTAATGACTTCTTCACTGAGTAATTAAGTAGTTCTTATCCGGCTTAAAAGAAATCTGGGAAACAAATAGCCTTCTTTAGTTGGATGATTTGAGTTGATTTTTGGTGTAGGTTCTTGATAGGGGCGAGAAAGTTGAGCTTCTGGTGGATAAAACAGAAAACCTTCGGTCACAGGTTGGTAACTTATCATACCAGCTTGATGGATTAGTTTGAAAGATCCAAAACAGTCTGTTGAGTGTAAATCATCTATTATGTTTTTTCTTATGTGCGGCAAATTTGTTTGCTATTCACTACTTTATGTAGTTACATGCATGGATTTACTTTTGACATACTTCATTAAAGGTATAAGCTGCTGAGATACGATTGTGTCTTAGTTTATATATGCCAAAGATCTAGAATTTATTGCAAGAAAAAGCTATTTGTGATTTTACTAGATTCAGCACAAAAGAGATGTTATGATAGACTTCAGTTTGCTTGATCTGGATGCTGTCCTTTTGCTGTTTGAGCATATGTTACGAGTCTACTGCTATAGTTTACTCATTTTAATCAGTTTATAAACTAAATGTATCATTGTTGATCTGAGTTCATGAATTTTAATCGAAATCATTTATGATCCCGCACGATACAATGTTTTGTCATGGCCTGTTTGAAAGTGCTATATCTTGGACTTACCCTACTAGAGATTATTAGAGAACACGAGTCTAAAGCGGTGGTCTATGGTGACGTAGCTTGTTTGTTAATTTCAGTTATGATGCTTTTCAGGACAAGAATTTCGCTCACAAGGTACTGCAATGAGAAGAAAGATGTGGCTGCAGAACATGAAGATAAAACTTGCCGTGCTGGGTATCATTATTGCCCTGATTCTCATCATTTTCTTGTCGGTTTGCCATGGATTCAAGTGTTGATGCTGCTTGCTATCAGCTTTCTTTTATTCTGTTGCCGAATGACCTCTAATGGAGGTCCTAGTTTGCTCTTCTTTGGGGCGTTGCTTCATTTTGTTTATAGCGTCTGTTTTTTTTTTTACAAGGCAAGTGTTTAGTGGACTGGCTCTAGGTTTGATTGTTGATCGACTGCTATGTTTATGTCTACGGGTTCAAGAAACTCTTCATAGAACGTATGGCGAAACACTTCCGGTACAAATTAAATACAGCCATCAATAATAATCTCTCAATTTCTCTAATTGATTAAACTCCCTTTGCCAGGATCATGGTGTTGTATTTCAACAGCAACAGAACCAGACAGCGAGACAGGATCACCCATTATTACAGCCTTTCATAAAACTGCAAGCTTCCTATAATGATACTGATGAAAAAGAAAACCCCACCGCCCAAAACATATTTGTGTATAATTAGGAGACGAATATTTACATTACCAGCACCGGCACCAGTGAACACTATTTACCATGCCGCAGCTGCAAATTCTCGCAGAAGCCACGAATGAAAAAATCAAGAGAAAACTCCAAAGGAGCAAGACTTCAAGATCAACAAGCAATCTGATCTCTAAATGGAGAGATCTCTTCAAAGATGGGAAGTCTTCTAGACCGAAAAGGTGTCCATTCATTCATGATCATATCTAGTCTTTGGATGATGGGTTCATCAATGTCCAACTTCTCTGGAAGGGAAACAATAGGTGGCCGAAGTGACTCAATCTCCCGGAGTAGCTCCTCGGCTCTGCTCCTGGACTTGGGATCATCAGATCCGGCGAGTTTGCCTTGAAAAACATCGTCAAGAGCTTTCAACGCCTCGTCGAATTGCGCCTGCCTGATGAGGCAGAGGGTGAGGTTGCAGGCCTTGTTGGCATCAGGGTCTATAGTTTGTGCCTTCCTATAAACAGCTTCTGCTGCTTGGTAGTTTCTCTGCTGCATATATGCCCACCCTAAGTTCCCCTGTCAATCAAATCAAACGAATTTCTCATATACAATCCATGATATACGTTTCATTATGAACACCAGAAACTTGCAGAGAATTAAACTAACACACCAGTGTTCTTGACGTCTCTTGCTTGACGGAGACTTGGAACTTCTTGCCCCGGGATCTGGCCGTCTTGGTGGCCTTGCCATTGAACACCTCCCCTTGATAGATCATCCTTAGCTTTCTCTTAAGCAGCTCAATCTGCTCATCCAACCTCCCACATTTCTGTACATACCACACAATACCCAGTAAAATTACCATCTATTGCCTGTCAAAAATTTATGATGGCACCAACCCAATCTGTTATAGAAGTGTGCCAACCTTGTACAGATCAATGAGAACATTGTCGAGGGATTCTTGGGCTTGTTTGGAGCATCGGCCACGGAAGGATCTGATGGCCTCGATAGCCTCCTCGGCCCGATCTTGCTGCTTCATGACCACAGCCATGTCCTTGAGAGCACTGTCCACCCGATCACCAGCATTTATGGCTTTCCAAAACAACACAATAGCTGCATCTGGGTCCTTGTCCACCAGCTGCCCATCAAATCCACGATTGAGAAAGAGTAAGTCGATAAGAAAAATCAATGTTAACGATTTACCATCTATCAAATATTATTAAAGCAACTTGGTGGGTTAGTTTCATTGGTTACTTCAATGTATTGAGATCTAACTGTTATATGGACTCTAGCGGCCCGTGACACAACATTGTCGGAAGCACAACCAACTATTTCATTTTTGTAATTGAGAGGAAGCTAAATCTTTTGACCGTGTGCACCATTAAAAAGATTAGAAATATAAGTCGCTTGGCAATTATTTTTTTAAGAACATCGGATCATCAATCAAAAGTTGGCAAAATGGATGAACATTTTTTTTGGGAAAATTGGCAATATGAATAAAGGGATAGCAGCTTTTCTTCAAAGCAAAGCAAAGCAAAAAAAAAAAAAATCCATGCTTTTCATTAAACTAACCAACACATTACAACAAGTCCATAACATCAAATCTGAATTAAGAACCATTTTTTTTCTTTCTGCAGTCAAATTCATCGTCCAGAACATCATGAAATCATGATGAAATTATGAACCAGAGCCTTTTTATTATATCCAAAACATATAAACATGATATGTACAATCATCACCAAACACTAAAAACAACAAACCAACATCTCAAATCTGCACAGCATTCTGCAACAAAAAAAACCTCAAAAAAAAAAAAAGGATACCTGGACATGCTTGGCCCGGACATAAGGGGTGTCACCGGCAGGAACCTTGTGGACGACATGGAAAGGCTCCCTCTTTTCACCTTTCCTCGGTGACATCTCCACCTCCTTCTTATCAATCCCACAAATCCCTTCTTCTTCTTCTTATTAATCGTATTCTTCGTCAACAGCTACTCCGGCGATAGGCGCACCATCGGCGCCCGCCGGAGTTACGGGGGGAGAGGTGGTGCAATTAATACAAGAGGACGCGGATGAAGGTGGACGGGAAGGCGTCCGGGTTCGTGAATGGCCCTTGGGGCCAATGCACCACCCTCGTATCATACTCGTAGGAAAATTAATAACCTTTTCACGTATTTAGGTGTTTAGTTTAATTAATTAAAATTGTATTTGGACTCCTTGTTGATTTTTTTTATAAATAAATATC
Source organism: Piper longum (assembly GCA_032619315.1). Lineage (NCBI taxonomy): Eukaryota > Viridiplantae > Streptophyta > Magnoliopsida > Piperales > Piperaceae > Piper > Piper longum. Next base: position 15,472 of record JAVDBV010058405.1, read on the forward strand.
GATAAAATTATTATTGACCATAATTGACGAGACTGTGTTGTATTATTTATAGATAGATAAGGGTTACCTGTATTTTTTTAGTTTAAACATGATACATAATCATAACGTTAACCTAACTTGAGTTTTTTAGGTCCAAAATAGAATTATTTGAATTATAAAAAGTTTTATTTACATTCTTAGGTTGTGATAAAGAAATATATATGCACAAAATATTATAGATGTCTTGGGTCAGATAAGGAGTTAGTTTATTTTAAATGTGGTTATATTTGTTAACTTTATTGGTCATATATATGGGTTTTTATATAACGAACTAATGGCGGTTATAATTATGATTTTTTCCCCTTCTTTTTTATGTATTTTCTTGTCTTTCACATAGTATTAAAAGGTATCAAAGATTTAAATTTATGTAATTATAAAATATAAAGAATTTTATATTGGAATATTTTTAATGGCCAAGCCACCTCCTTTGCGTTTGTAGAGTAGAGAAATAGATACGATGGCTTCTCATTTAGAAAATTGTTGCATTTAGGCTATGTTTTATTACAGAATTGAGTTACTTGGACAAAAATACCCTTGAGTTTTTTGTCCAGTATGTTGCATACTCTAGCCAATAACTACGATCAGGCGGGGTATTTATGTCAAAATAGTAAAAATAGGTATTAAACATATGGCTAATATATGACAGTTTACGAACTTCTGATCTCTCCTTATTATATGTCTATTTCACAATACTTGGTAAATTAATTGATTGGGGCATTAAAGTTAGCAATACTTAGTTTTTATGGTCAAATTTTGATTAGCATGTCTAATACTTGATAATTTTAACGTTTTCAAAGTATTGGACAGATTAGATACATCAACTTCAAAAATTCATATCTCATGGATTTCAGTCCAAAAAAATATTAAATTTTAGGACAAGAAAGTAAATGTAAAGTTTCGAATGCAAAAGGAATCATGTCAATTAGAGTTCTATACATCAAGTTATGATTTTTAGATAGATAAATAAAAAATTTTAATACAAGACATTTCTTTTGGACAACAGTCTTAAGTGAACTTATAGTTCATTGGAAATAATAAAGTTATAGGACCTAAAGTATATATTTTTTAATAAAAATAGGATGTTAAGGAACTTGTTTACAAAAGTTTGGTTGGCCTAAATAAAGAAACAAGTTAATAAATAAACGAACAAAAGGGAAAAACTATGGTGAAAAAGTTAGACGCAGGTATATGTGAACCAAACCTATCACTAACAAGGTGCCCATTAGGATAAAATAAAAATTAACTCAAGGTTAAACACTTAGCATTGACCAATAGGTTAAATTTAAGTGGAAACAAATATATTCTTAGTGTTCTTCTACCTGAAGTGTACCCACACATCAATTTGGTCAAATGCATAATCTATGTTCGTCTTAGAGAAGGTGTCCAAGAACGTATAGGAGTTGTTAGGAGTTTTAGTTGCTTAGATGGTTAACAGTTTAATAAATAGGTTAAAGCCCCTTAATTTTTTCTCCTACACGGCTAAGTAAGTGGTTAATTAGATCTAAGATGAGTATTGAGATATATATTGGCATGAGAGAGGCTCTTTCCTTTGCAATGTCGCTCCTCTCTTTATTCCTCTTGGATTGTTTAGACTCTCTTCTCCCCTCTTCTTTGCTTAGTTTGTGGAGAAAATGTCTTCTCTACCTATTCTTCTTTTGGGTTTTGGCAATCTTGGGTCAAGTTTTTGCTGGTTTGCCAAGGAATGAGCATTAGTGCTTAAATTCTAAAAGAAATAAAAACGGTTAAAAGTTAGTAATTGAAACCTAGATGATAATTTCATATAGACTATGCATATATATCATTAATTATGATGTTGTGTTATTTGTTTAAAATATTTATGCATGAATCATATAAAAAGTTTATGTTTTTATGCTAGGTTTATGTAGAATATGATGAATTCATGGTAATATTTAAAATTATTATGAAGATTATGAATTCTTTATATAAATTAAGTTCAAAATTATATTTTAGTGTTTAGATATATGTTGATTAAGAATCATGAATAAAATTAAGATTTTTTCATGTTTAATCAAAGAGTTGATAACTTATATTCTTTGATTATTAAAAATTTGCTAGAACTATGACTTGAAGCTAATACATAAATTAAGAGGGTAATACACTAGAATTTAGAAAAATGAAGTGAAGTAGAACTTGTAGATCTGGAAATAAGATTTCCAACGCAATACGAATTATCTAAGTCCGAATTATATATATTAGATGTTATAACCTATTTACTTTAGTGGTAAAATTGTCTAATTTTATATCTGAATCCTAGTTAACATAGGACTTGTAATTACTTATTAAAACACATATTGTGCATGTCCAAGTGCTTCCTAAAAACTAGAAAAAGGTTATAAGAATAGGATAAAGGTGATTTATTTCTATTTCTTATGGGCATGTTTATGTTTGGTCATTATTAATTTAGTTAATAAAAATGATATTAATTATGTATTATCATAGTAATATTAATTTGAATAACTAATACTATTATATTATGAGGGCCCAATGACATATGTGGTGTAAAATTATAATTGATTTATCATAATAATACATGATCAATGTCTAAAGAATAATTTATGTTCTTTCTAATTATAAATATTTATACAATTTATGATATAATTTTGTAGATCTTGATGAGAGCAAGAATGAATAAATAGCCCTTAAAAGTATAAATTGAGTATGAATTATGTTTGCTTGTAATTATGGTGATACATTTATCTTATTAATGTATGTCATTACATTCATGCACAATTATGTAGGGTAAGATAATTATGTAGGGTAAGATGTGTAATGATAATACACTTATATGATTGTTCAAGCTAGGGGTATGCTACAAATGAGTGTAAGGACTTTGCTATGATATCTAAGTTTGTTTAGTCGTTATTTAAGGAGGTTTAAGATCTCTAATTTTATGTGATTAGCCAGTTCATATGTATGATTAGCCGCTCGATGTTTTCAATCGAAAAATAAAATATATGATAGATTATGTATGATAAGAAGTAAATATTAAGATAAGATATTTGACTAATACATATTTTAATATTCTTATGGGTTGAGTTTAGGCGTTGGTCCGACAACTTTAATGTTTTTAATGGAGATAATGCATACAAGAACTTGAACTTCCTAGCCCATTATCTATATTTAATGACTAGTTTAATAGATGTACTTTACGGTGTCTACGATATAGACCCCCTAAGCAAAGGCCACCATCTATAGTAAAGTTGAAAATTTTTTGTTCTCTACATGTCTGTCTTCCCAGCACATGTGATCACTTATAGGTTTAAATTATGATATTGATTTTGGCGTAGCTATGTCATTTTCAACAAGTTATGTGTAAATTCAGTACACGGTAGCTTGATTTAATGACCTAAGGATGAAAAAGTTAATTAATTAATCATTTCATTTAAATTAACTTGGTTTATGATATATTATGCAAGCTATGCTTTTAATTATGTTATATTATATTACAACTATGTTCTTTTTATTATCATTTATAATTATGATTATTCTATGTTATGCAATAATTAAATAGAATAAGTAATTATTAAATTTAATTGATTGTTGATTATACATGTTTTGATTTATATTAAGTATTATATGTTTAGCCGTGAGTGTAATATCGTTAATGATATTGAGCAGACAATAAATTTTGTTTGTAGGTACTAAGCTAAAATATAAATGTAGAATGAAAAAGTTTAACCTTAGTTTTGTTGCATTAAAAACTATAAAGCTTTGTGGCCGAGCACATTGAACTCAGAGGACAAATGATTATTTCTATACCTTATGCTTATATGATAAATATTATTTGTATAGTTTTGATATTTGATGATGATTTCATTGTGATGTTTCACTTATGTTATGTTATGTATGTGCGTTAGTAAAAAACGTGATAACGACCTTAGTTCAGGGTTCAAGTATGTTGGAAAACCCAAGTTGTTACAACTTAAGCACAAATGTGCAGAGAATAACCTTCATCAGAAGACAATTAGTTAAAACATGTGGCAAAATGGAGGAAATAAGTGGATGAAAATAGGGTCATCATGCAGGTTAAAACAAAAAGAAAAACAAAGGTCCAATGATAGTCCTCCCCTTTGGTTAATCCATGCTTTCATGATAATTATTTTTGGTTTAGTATATTATTGTCAGAGAAAGTAATTTCAGTAACAAATTTATGGGGAACTATTAGAGGGAGAGATTTCAATATTGTTGTTTTTTTTAATATGGAAGTTTCATGGGTATGGCCGAAAATGTTATCCCAACATAGCTAAGATATTTATTTATCTTTATGATATCGTAATGGGAGAGTGGATAGATGTAGCTAAGTAAGCTATTGTAGTTTTCAACCATATATTGTTGGTTTGAAATAGCTTGAAAGCTATTGCAGAACTGTATGAATTTAAAACAGCTTAAAAAAAAGGGTTTATTGCTCGATATCTTCCCAATAATTTTCCCCCATATATGACATCATTATACGCCTTGATCTTGATTGTTAGCAATGCGTTAATTAATGGTTTTATTATGATATGATATGAAATATATATATATATATATATATATATATCCAATAGATGCATGAATTATACAAAGACTTGGAAAATGGCTCCTCTTATTTTTGGAACTAAACGAGGACAGCAAAAGGGAGACCAATAATATCAAATAACTGAAGAATTCATTCGATTACAAGAAATGGAGGACAGATTTGGAAGCAACCAAATTCCAAGCATACATTGTTGAAAGAAACAGTCTAATTGCAACCCAACTAGGCCTTGAACTTTGCCATTTTTATGTCCAGATGCAATACTTAGATAAACAAGTACAAATACATAGATAAATAAGTAGACGAGTAGAAATCAATCCAAAATAAAATTGACGTAGATAGGCCAAAAAAAGACAGTTCAGAGTATCCAAGCCCACGAGATGAATACAGCCGAGAAATGTGGCCGTGTTCCTTTTTCCAAAAGTCTATTCAAAAGGCAATAATGTGAGCAGTCACAGTTTTATTAGGTTGTTCTGTTTCTTCCAAGCAGTTTAGGATCGTTTTAATAATATAAAGATTCAGGAGATAAACCCTATTTCAACTGCCCTATTTCAATATCATTTGATGCAACAAAATTATTGGGCTTCAAAAAAAAAATTGTAATAGATATTCTGGGCATTTCTTAATTTAAAAATTAATTTAAAGAATAAATTTTTTTCATTAGCTTATATATAAGTCACTACCACCTTTTACGACTGATGTGGGATAAATCCAATAATTCTTATTCACACATCGGGCATTTTCGAAACTATTATCGTCTCCTTTTAAATCAGAGGGCACACATTACCTGTTAAACTCCTTATAAATCATCAAGTAGAAATTATAGAGGAAACTTCGACAATAAGCAAACGCCTAATTTTTCAAAATCGTAACTTGATTTTGATCCTACTTCTTAAGCTTTTGGGTTCAAATCAAGCTCTAATATTATTATTAGGCCTGACTTAAAAGAGATTTGTAATAAGTATTATGAATTTCTATTAATCCAAAAATTAACTCAAAAAATAAGAGTTTCATATTAATCTATATATAAGTCACCACCACTTTTACGACTGATATTAGATAAATCCAACACTTATCAACTATTTTGTTTTTCCTTAGGAGCTTACCCATGCCCTCTCAACCTCGTATTGTACGAGCTCTTAAATAGGTTTATCTCCCTTTGTGTTTTCTTCACGAACCACAATCCACTTTCCTTGAAATTTTTTTCCCCCTATCGTAATAATTCTTCTTTTTAATCGTGGAATATAAATATTCCACGACCCGAGAGTTTTTTATCTGTTCCTCCAAAAATATTTAAATAACTCAAAAAAAAATTTAATGAATTATTATCTACCAATAACATTTTGGGTTTAATCTTTTTCCTTTCTCCACCCCTACCAATCCATCTGCCTAACTTCGTTTTACATGAATTTATCTCAAATGGGTTGACTTACCTATATCCATGGCTACTCCATTCTGATATCTACATTCAACAGTAATTTCCACTCGTTTAAAGTCAACTAGTTATCATCTCCAAATTATATTATATCATAATCAGATAATAAAGCAGGGTAAAAGGTAGCTATACCTGTAATATTTTTTTTGGCCTATCTTTCCATCTTTTAAGTTTTTAACGTTGAATTATACTCGTGGAAGCTAGATGAAATTGCACGATAAATATCAGACAGCTCACCACTGCACATAAACTCAATATTTGTGTTTTTTTAATGAAAGAGCCTTATATACACACGCTTATATAATTACAACTTTTTAGAGCAATTTAATGAGTCATATTACTCATAATCTATATAAATAAATATAAAAATAAATAATATATATATATATATATATATAAATTTTCAAATTAATCATATGATTTTAATCTTTTCATCTCAATTATCAAATTAATTGCAATCAATCTCATTTTCAAAAATTTAAAAATAAATAAATACTGACGCCAAGAAAAAATAAAATTTAATCAAGTTTCTAATTAATTATTTATTTATTTAAAAATAAACACTAACGCCAAGAAAAAATAAAATTTAATCAATTTTCTACTTGTGCACGGTATTTTTTAAAATTATATATATATATATATATATATAAACCTTATTTTGTGGTACCAACTAAAACAGATTCAAATCAATAAATTATATGAAGTACAAGTCACTTTAATTTTCCATTCAAGAAATACTAGCCACGGGTTCATGCAATCCAGTAGAGTCCAACCCACCCCCACTCAACAATATTGACATACATTACCTCCTAAAAACAAATTAGGATTACAATGGCATGCAACTCCTGGAAGTGGAGGGATAACTTCTCGTGGGAGTGTCGGGGCCTTGTCTTTCAAAAAGAAAGAAAACTTTTCACAACATGATCCAAATCCCGCAAGGATGTGTTGAAAATGAAACCAATACCGCAAACATGACAAATTGATTTTCACGCCAGAACAGCCATAGTCGCTTGAACGAATGCCCACGTTGTAATTATTTCAATTTCCACATGAACAAAACCGCATCAAGAACGCAAAATACAACTCTTCAAAAAGGGTATGACTTGCTCGGTATATTATATAAATAATATTTTTTTTTAAAAAAAAGAATATACAAGAGATTATGGAACAAAACATATGCATGGGAAAACGAATAAACCGCAACCGCCCACAAGCAAGCAATCAAGCACGCAATGACAAAAACAATTAACAAGAAATAGAGCTTGCTTCTGTCACATTCAAACCATAAATATGAGATAGATCACATTCTCCAAATGCCAGTAGTAGTCTTTGCACTAGTCTTCGCGCTATTTTCCCCACATATGAAGCTAGTTTGTTACTGTCCATTCCCATCCCATTGGACTTGGTTGCCGCCACCTCTGCCCCTTCCACGTCCCCCAATTCTACCCCGACTTCGACCATAGCCTCGGCCACCACCACCTCTACCTCTTTCATAACCGCCTGTCATGGAGAACAAAATATGTGCATTAAGGATACCTTCCCACCACAACAAATAATAAGAAAAATCCGGCTTCACCATCGTACATCTAATAAGGAACAATGTAAATACAGCTGTAAGATCCAGCTAAGCATGACACACAAAGTCAAATCCAGGAAGGCAGGACTCAACATACAATTAAGAGATGTTGCTAATTAAATTGTAGTTACCACGATTACCCCATCCCCGACCACGTCCACCACCACCACGATTCCAGTTGTCGTAATATCCACCGCTATATTCTGCAAAAATACAATGAAAGCATTAGAACAGAAATATAATTCAATTTCCTTAATAGTGTTGCCACAATATTTTGACATACCATCATTGTAGTTGTAGTATCCACCTCGGCCATAACCCCTTCCCCTACCTCTACCTCGACCACGTCCACGCCCATATGGTTCTGAATAAAAAACAGGGTTTTAAAATTTTCAATAGTACTCCAAAGGTATCAAGATAAAATGAGTCCAATGACATAGGAAACAAAAAACTTGTTCATTGGTGCCAAAGACAACCAAAATTGCAATTTACCTCATCCATGTAGTTAAGGTTTATTAGATAGATGATGAGTACTATCAGCAAGACTTAATACCTTCATTTGGACCGGTAGTTACAGCTTGCTTGGGTTGATGTTGTTGCTGCTGATAGTTTGGACGCTGTTGCTGATACTGCCGACGCTGAGGCCTGGGTTGCTCTACAAAAGCAGGAGCTTGATACCTAAATAAAAGTATATAATCAGCAACAGGGTTAAGTATACTAACATAAGCAGTTAACAAGCAGTGCTTATATACTGTAGACCAGAGTATCAAATTTACCCTGGAGAATTCTTGTTCAGCTCATGGGTTGCCAGTGATATTGAAATCATAGAAACATGTCTTGTCATCTCCAAGCTGAAAAAAAATCATTCAGAAAATCAGAATAAATATACACAGTAACAACTCCCAATATAAATTGCCATACAAAACAAACAACAACTTACGGAACAAGTCCCTCCTCAATAGGTTCCCAAACGTCAGTTATGCTGGTTGAACTGATCGATATATCTTGATGCAGCCCAGGTATCCTTTTCTGTTCATGATGAAAATAAATCCCATATCAATATGCATCTTCAAAAATAACCAAACATACCTTCACGCATTACCGAACAGAACCTTTATTATCTCTGCAATAGCCACGGTCTTGCTAATTGCCTGTCCCATTGCCTTCAAGACAATCTCACCCACTTGTTTCTCCTGTTTGCAATTGAAAAATTAGACACACAATATTTTTCATTCCAAAATCCCAATGTATATGGTAAATGTTTAGGATGTTTTTAAAAAAATAATAATAATAAAATTACTCCAAACATCCAACTACGTTTCTCAGCTGTAAATGCATTCAGAATCAAAGATAAACCAGGACTCACTGATGCATAAACTAAAAATTATATTGAACATGATAACGAATTGATAAAATTGGGGGTACATTAAAAAGAAAGAACAAATCTGTTCTATGTTAAAAATTGATGGCATTAAGCGTTAATCAACATTTAGCAAACGTGTGGCTATAAGAGGTTATGAAAGAACCATCAAGTTAAGAGAATTTACAGAAATACAGTTCTCGTAAAGTTTGAGGTTAGTAAAATTGGCAACTAATGATTTTTTTTTTCATTTAAACCAGAAAATAAAGACTGGTAATCAACTCCAAATTTCAGAATTTCCAGAAATAGAAAAACTAATAAAGCTATAGCCCCACTTCACATATTAGCAACAAAATCTCCTAACCAAACACTTTTCATCTTGACTAAGGAGGACCAAATTCCTTCGGGGAATATAATTAAGAACTTTCCAAAAGACAACTACTACATCAGACGTGGATAGTGCCAAGCACAAACTTGGGCACAATGCAAGTGAATATGGTCATGATCATATCATTCTCATTCACAATTGCCGATACACCGGCATGCAACATGCCCATCAAAGTTTTTTTTTATTTTTTTATTTTTTATTTTATTTATTTACAAAAAAAATCCTTACAGACCAA
>JAVDBV010058414.1:0-16835 GCA_032619315.1 Piper longum
GCGATTTGGACTTGTTAGTAACGTACTAACTAACTAATTCGTACCTGAGGTGGATGCTCTGCTCTTCCTTGGAAGAGCAGCGAGAAGAAGAGAATGCCAAAGAAGGATTGCAACAAAGGGCATATGGGAGGCAGCATGATTCAGAAGAAGACGAGATCAAACTCAGGCCAAGTGAAGGATAACGAGCGGGAAAGAAGCAAGAAGGAAGCTCATGTGGGTTTTCCTCCTGCAAGGCCCTTATCGTGTTGTGTGTTGATATATGCAGCCCAGGTTTGGTCCTTACTGCTTTCTTCCTACCCGGCCCTCTTTTCCTTTTGTTCTAAGGGAATCGGATTCATGAAGAATGGGCAGTGGATGCAACGTCTCTTGATGAGGAAGGGGCTTTTCATTTTATGTTAGTATTATTAGGTTGAGCATCTATTATTACTACTGTTATTGCCCATTGGTGGTGTTGGATATATATTGGTTATAATTAATTTATTGATTTTTGGCAGTTGTTCCGTTTAATACTGTCCACTCTTGAATGATATTGCTCACTCTTTAATCTTTATCCCTGTTTAATATTGTCCACTCGTGAATGATGTTGTTTCATTTTTATTCTTTTCTGCTTCATTTATATTTCATGTCATGATATTTGGCATTGGTTTCTGCAAGTTGGGAGAGTATATATATATGGAGATTTATCACTTATTTCTTGTTATATGTATGCTTCTATTTCTGTGGCAATTAAAAATGTAATTCTATATCTGTTGTATCTTTGTTATAGTTTAGTGTTTAATTTATTCTTAATAAAGAGTGGTAATGTGTGGGTAATTTTAAATCTAACTCCATCATAAAATGTGCACAGTGGGGAAAGTCTGTGTTGTGGTCTGGAAGAACTTGCTTCTCACAATCGATGGATGAACTAATAAGACTTAGAAGACCCTAAGTAACGAGTGGAAAACATTTTTTCTAGATGCAAAGTCAGAATCCACGTAGACTTAAAACTCAAGTAAACTGGTGGCTTATTATTATTATTTTAATAAAAACGTGGCTACTGGCACCAGTGCAGAAGCCCTGGTGGAATTGGCGGGGGATCCGAAGGCATGCAGCACCATGTAATATACCTCCTTTATTTTTCTTTCTTTCATTCCGGGAGAATTCCTTTCTTTTCTTTTTTCGCCTGTTATGTTCCTTGTCTCGTGGAGTTGGAGCCCTTCTCCCTCACTCTCTTTTGAGAAAGAAGAGACAAAAGCATCAACATGAAGCCATGATTCGGATGTGTTTTTATATATGTTACAGTCTGCATAAAAGGTGAAGGTGTAAGCCAGACTCATCAAATCCTCCACATGTAGTAGAAATAGACTCGTCAAATTCTCCACATGCGACATGATTTAGCAAAACTTGATGGTTAGGAATAGAATCATTTTTTTGTTCTATCTAATATTGGTCAAAATACGCTCCCACGTCCAACTCTGCTTCTTTATTTCCCAACTTGACATCACAATTATGTAAAATACATGCTGACTAAAGAATGCAGTATTTTCTTGTTTTACATCGAGAATGATGAAGAGTACTTCGCCATCATTAACATTTAACTGAATGTTCAAGGAAAATTAAATAATGAGTTTATCACCACTATTTTCATTTCGAAGAAGTTTGTTTCAGCTTGCTGCAGTTGCCCTGATACGGGTCGATCAAGTTGAACGCATGTTCCCTCTTAGGATAATCTCTAAAAATCATTCACCAGATCATAAGACAATCAATTGAATGATAGTGACCATGATCCAATAACAATTCCATATATATATTCCCATATATACACCAACACAAGTGTGTATGGTAATCATGTTCAAGCTGAATTACTAGTTCAATAGTCCCCCCGCACTGAAGCAACCATGCCCATTCTGAGGCCCAGTGGGCAAAGAGTCCACAGAACACATTTGGCGAAAGCCTTGTACAGAAAACCATGCCCTGGAGTTGACAAGAGCCCAACTAGTATAATCCTGATTTGGAATTTTGCAATAGCCGGGCGCTATCTGTGGTGATTTGTTAATGGTTTTGTCAAGTATTATTGCAATGTAAAATGTAACTGCCCTGTTATTAACAGCCGACAAATTTTGGCATTGACCAAGGAGTGATAATTAATTATTTGGGTTAAAGCATTGAATTAGGGGGCAAAACAACCCGTTTGAGCATGTCCCACCACGGTCAGCCACCACGATCCCTTTCATCCTTTTTGTTGCCTAATTGATTACCGCACGAGTTTCTTGTATTATATATATATATATATATATATATATATTATATATAATATTATGGAGGCCGGATATATATGATCAGTTGGATATTCTTCAGTCCAAGACGCAATTCACAAGGCTCCAAAACCAGTAGAAGCACCGATCGAAATAAAAAGTGGTTAATTAATTAGTCCAATATCCTTTTCCTTTATTTAATAAAATGTCAAAAGTTTCGTATTTATGACTTGTCTTTCTAGACAGACAAATTGAACGACTAGAAAGAAGCAATTGATGTTCCAAGAATCAAGATACGACGTATATATATATATATATATATATATATATATATGTGTATAATTAATAACTATTGTTATAAAAAAAAGAACCAAACGAAAAATTATTGCAGGCATGCTATTCTTCCAATCATTAAATTGCACAATAACGTCAAACGTGGACAATAATATGAATATATTTGACAAAACGGGGGTTTTCTTGATTTAACTATATAATTGCAATATACATGTCTCTATCACAGCTTTCACGAATAAAAATCTAGCAATGAGCATGTTGGCAGAGCAAGTAGCTATGTGTGTGAAAAAACAAAATTGCAAAGTCAACTTCTGAACTAATTAAGGGAAGAAGAAATGAAGGTGGGACTAATATATATACAGGTGATACAAATTCAACACGTCACTGATAGAGTAATAGAATTGTCCACCTTCGTAGAAGCTGGCCCAGAGCTGGGCGCCGCCGGTTCATTGTGGTAATAATGTGGTCAAGAAAATGAGGCCGCTTTAACCTGAAAAACAGGTCCGTTCACTTGCAAATGCTTCTTCTCCTTCTTCTTCTTCGGCGCACTATCCTGTACCTTCTATGTTTGTCATTCTATATAAGTGTTGCGAAAAGTGTCAAAGCTCGCAGCAGCACTTTGTTTATCTATCTTCTCTGATCACACTTCGCCGATATATAGCAGACCCATTAGATCAATATCACAACTAGCGCTACCTGTTACGTTGAGATCAGAGACTCCGCGATGGGTAATTGCTTCGGCAGGCCTGCCAGATTGGCCCATGTTTCTTCTGGTAAGCTCCTTATTCCATTTTTCCAGTTTTTTTTTTATTAAAAAAACATTAAAAAAAACCAGATTTGCTAAATTTAGTTTTCATTCTTGACTTAATTAATTGTGTTGTTTTTTCATGTTTACATAACGAGCGTGGTCTATGTAGTACCCCTGCTTCCACATCACCTAACACCCAGGAAGTTCTTTTCTTTGGATGAAAACATACGTAGCTCATGCTAATGTAACCTAGTTGGACTCCCGCTTGTTCAAGTTTCTTTCCAAAAAAATTTTGGTCATGGTGATTGACTCTGCCCCGAACTCATCGATCAGCTTTATGTTTTTTTACGCTTGTTTCATTTAGAGACTCCAGGACCCAACAACGTTGCAATGTCGACAAACTCAAAGTCTGCAAGGAAATCAGCAGCTGTGTCAGAGACAGTGGTGACAAGCATTGATCCTAAGAAAACGGAGGCGCATCTCAAGTCTTTCAGTTTCAACGATCTCAAATTGGCCACCAAAAACTTCCGGTCTGACACTCTGCTGGGCGAAGGAGGATTTGGGTATGTCTTCAAAGGATGGGTGGATGAGATCACTTTGGCTCCAACAAAGCCTGGTGCAGGCATTGTTGTAGCTATCAAGAAACTTAAAGAAGAGAGCTTTCAGGGTCACAAGGAATGGCTTGTAAGAGTTTAAATCAACATCCAAACATTTTTTTTCCCCCATTTCACATCTATATCCTCTCCATATATATCTATATCTGCTTTCCTTCTCATCATTTGGTTCATCTTAGTTGGGGTTTATTAACAAATTATATATTCTGGCAGACAGAAGTCAACTACCTGGGGCAGCTCCACCATGAAAATCTAGTGAAACTCATTGGATATTGCACAGAGGATTGCCACAAATTGCTGGTGTACGAATTTATGCCAAAAGGATGCTTGGAGAATCATTTATTTAGAAGTAAGTAGTATCTTTGCCTTAGACAATGCATTTCACACTCGGAGGTGACAATGGATGTGTAAGAAGGTCACAATTAATCCACTCATCTTCACGAACCAAGAAAGAACTGACTCTTCTATGTATATATATTATTAACTTTGAAGGAAGCGTTCGACCAATTCCCTGGACTACGAGGATCAACGTTGCCATTGGAATTGCAAGAGGACTAACATTCTTGCATAATCTGGAGTCTCGTGTGATCTTCCGTGATCTGAAGGCATCAAACATTCTACTTAGTTCTGTATGTCCAAGCCTTTGCAAATCATAAGTAAACTTCGTTTTATAGAGATGGCTGACTTGTTCGTTTGTCTGTTTTCCATGTATAATAATTAAAAACATGATTTGTGGCCCTTCCATTTATATATAGGACTTCACACCAAAACTGTCAGATTTTGGGTTGGCGAGGGATGGTCCAACGGGAGACAATACTCACGTCTCCACCAGAGTTGTGGGAACACGAGGCTATGCTGCCCCAGAATATGTTGCAACAGGTTTCCTTCCTTGTCCACATAAATCAACTCAAGTAACCATTCTTTTTGTTACACCATACATTAAAATTTGCGAAGTTTAGAAGCAAGAAAGTCGAATAATTCTTTGGATCGTTTCTACTGCTCTTGGGCAACCAGGTCATTTGACAATAAAGAGTGACGTATACAGCTTCGGAGTAGTATTGTTGGAGCTGATGACAGGGAAAAGGGCAATGGATGAAGAGAGATTAGGCGTTGAAGAGACTTTGATAGACTGGGCAAAGCCATTTTTGAGCGACGAAAGAAGAATATTTAGGATTATGGATACAAGATTGGAAGGGCAATACCCCAAGAAAGGAGCCCAAGCAGCTGGTGCATTAGCTTTCTGCTGCTTGGATGCAGACCACAAGCGCCGGCCTATCATGAAAGATGTGTTAGCCACACTGGAGCTTCTGCAGGGGGCAAAGACTGCCCCGGGAACCCCACTTAGGCAGCACGGACTCCGAGATGAGTGAAGTGAATATTCTGCTTTATTATATGCGAGAAAGTAGTCTATGACATATGTATGCCTTCGAGCAGCTAAATATACATACAAACATACATGCTATATCTATAAATCTCGAACGTGGTTTTGTACTTTTTTTTTTTGGACTAAAAACGGATGTTTGAGAATGTATTCTTGCTTCAAACAGATCATCTCGAAGGAGTTTCTTTGTTTACGATACTTCCTCTACCATCGACGGCCGCAGTGTGGAAAGGGGTGAACATAACCATGACAATGGAAGAGCAACAATTCCAGCTTTCTTTCCTTCAAATAGCCCTTGCTACTGTTTTCATGACTCTGAAAAGGTAAAGCCACCTTCGAAAACACAGGAAACAAGAAACTAAAACAAAATAAAAATAAAAAATGTACTTCTTTTCTCGACAACACAAAAATGTTTACATCATCTTATAAATTCAATTGGAGGGATCCCTATTCCGCGAGACAAAACAGAATCTAAGCTGTTCCCTAATGCTATATCACCTTTTGTGAGCGCATTGCATTATCACCACATCCTTTTTATTCTCATGTTCCCCAGAGACTCCTCAGGATGCCCTTTTTGTCCTTCTTCACCCAATGAACAAAGCTGGGAACTTGATAGAATCATAAGCTATGTCTAGAACAATGGGATTACAAGGAAATGCTTGGAAGGGAGGTGGAAAAGGTTGGATCCTTGGGTTGCTTCTGGCATTTGGGTCACCAACTGCAGACTCACACACGACTCCAAATTCTGGAGAAGAAACTTATCCGGCTTCAATGTCCAAAGAAAAAACATAAGAATCAATAGGGTAGAAAGAACATAAGCTTCAAAAGCAGACAAGTTCATAATGTCTGCCAATCTCGCCTAAGCTCACGATGATCAAGAAAATATACTCTAAATTCAAATACAAAAAGTTACTTTAATAAATAGAGCAACTTGTACTTACATCAAGAATAATAATAAAATCCTCACAAAAATGATTTATCTCCCATTAATAAACACTCTTTAAGTCTTAGTAATACCTTCTTCTGAACACCTCTTCGAGAAATCGTAGAGACTCCTTACGTCAATTCCTTCTGAACTTTTTCCTCATCCATAATCACACTGGCACGTTCCAGACAACCGTTTGATCGGGATTGGAGCAACGAGAGCTTCAACTACTCAATCAGCACCTAACACACGATAATTGAGAGGAAATTATGGTAATTGCTAGCCCCAAATGTTAAAACAAAACAAGAGAGTTGAACTGCATTCCGTTGTTAGCAAGTGTAATTTTTTTGCCACTTTTATAACGGGTCAGAATACCATAAGAAGGATGAGCGTACAAGAGGAAATCAAAAACATTTCTCATCGCCAATATGCCCAACATAATGGAGAGATTATTGCCATTGTCAGCATCACAAATTCAAATAACGAGGAAAGCATGTTAGTGTATATAAACTGCAATCACAACGTTTGCACAACCCTCTTTCTTTTATTATAGTGAATAAGAAAATTCAACCCAGAAAAACCCCATTAATATTCAGAATAAACAGAACAGAGCCATGGCTCACTACTCTTGTTATGCAAGGAGGTCCCCACCACCTTGAATCACCTCTTCTGTCGCTCGATACAGGTAAAATAAAAATCCCAAAGTTCGCCACTACCAAAGCCCCATCCCAACGAGCCATACCTAAGAAATAAGTTGTCTCATATAGTTGTGACAACCGACCACTGTTGGTGAAATTGTTGGATCTGGAACTCGTCGGAGCAAAAGGAAGAAGAAGGCGTGGCTTCTGTTTTACGCAAGCATCAACGGCGGAGCGTTCTGGTTCCGACAGTCCTCCGGAGTTATTTTTTAGGATATAAAATTTGTATTTTGTGGACTCGGTCGCCATAACTTATTTTTGAATAAAAAATCCACAAAATTTTTTTTTATTCTCCGTGATTTTTTATTCCCGAGTTTAAAAATTTTTTCACGTTAATTTTTGGTGTCCTTTATTCTCAATATTTTATTTATTTAATTGATTATTAATCGTTATCTTATCACACCCTTTTGCACAGGCGAAGACGCAGCCATTAAATTCAAATTCAAAGGATCACACCCCTCTCTCTTGATCTTCAAGCATGGCGACAAATTAAATTAATTTTAAACCAACGAATTCGCAGGGGAAAATATTGGAGGGGTCCTTTCATCAGCTCAAAGTCATCAAGCAAGTCCACATTTGATCAAACTACAAAGGCCAAAATGGTTTGCGGGTAGTTGGTAAACTTCAGGGCATAAAAGTAGGAGGAAAATAGTTCACGTGCATAAAAATTCAGTAGACAATGATCACAGCGGTAGCAGCAGATGAATCGTTGCAAGCTAAAATATGTTGAAGGACAACCATACCTTATCAGGATTGTTTGTGTTCGGTAGCTGTTGTAAAGCATTGTCTGCGATTGATTGAGAATGGCAATACAGAACGTACGCTTCCGGCCTCTTCCCAGCAAAGCTTTAGGACTTTGCCAACTAAAAGCACCTAAAATTTTCATGAAAAAGAATTTCAAAGCTGCGGTTAAACAAAAACAACATGCATTTTTCCAGATATATTGAAACAAACATCAATTTGCACTTCTGCCCCTCACCAATCCCCTTAAATCGTAATTTCCTAGAAGATAATCCACGCATAAATAACAATTATGTAAAAAAAATACTTTTAAACAGATTCCTATTCATTCTGTGCATATATGACAAGTGATCCACCAAAAGTTGAAGTACATGATTATGGTCTATTTGACAACAAAATGACAGAGTGCAGTTCCATGGAATTCCCATCAATCATATCATGTGTAATTGACCCGGAAAATAGTTGAGGACTAGGTTGCATAGCAAAGTTTAAACGGTGGTTGCTTACTTTCTCTGAAATGCACTGGGATTAAAAAATAACATTCAATGAAACACCCATGAATGTTTGAAGGGAAAAATCGTTACAAAATCTTTGTCCAAAATCAACAGGCATTATTTTAAAAAACAGTTTCATGGTATTAAAAAAAAACAAACCTTTCAGCCCGAAAAGAGAGACTCCTTAAAGTATAAGCTTCAGGGGATTCTTTTTCTTCTGGTTTTATATCTCTTCCTGAGCTAACTAAATCACAAAGATCAGCAGTATTCTATCAAAGGCAATGTGTAATTTCTTGATAGTTACTTTATTTACTCGAATAAAAGAGAATAATGTTGATGGGAAAATAGTACGTACCTGTAACAGAAGATCATACAATCGAACAAGTTCTTCAAGCTTTGTGACCTTTTCTCCCTTGCATCTTTGTGCTTAGATAACCTTTTTTTTTTAGTAATTTTAACAAGAAAATGGTTACGCTCAATTCAGTATGGAACTCACGACCTTATGCAGGCCATCTAAATTACCTTTCGCTTTTTCAGCATTACCAGCTGTAAACTAGAATAAAAGAGAACAGAAGAAAAAAACACTTAACTGCCCAAAATATCGTAATAAGACACAAAATATGTTTCAATAGTAAAATTTAGAACCAAACTAAGTCGTTATGAATGCTGCTCTTTCCGGCTTTGTCTCGTGATATGCAGAAAATAATTTATCAAAGATGGCAAAGTTTTTTATCCTCTGAAACTGATTCTTTGTAAACAACTACGTGGAAATACTTTGTTTTGGACACCAATAAGCAAAAGCAACCCGTTTATGTAACATGAATGGATCTGTTCTTCATTAGATTCGGCTCAATACTGACAACTATAATCCTTAACAGAACTTCAAAATATCATCAGAAGAACAGTTTTAAGATGTTAAATAATCTGCGCATTAACCAGAAAAAAAAACACAATAATTCAATAAGAACCCTTCAATCCGGTTGAACCAAGCATATATACTGCACACCTACAAGTGGAAAATACCAATTAATATTCAAACAACTAATGCATTAGTAATATTAGATTTTTAAATAAGATTCAATTTTTATTTCATATTCTATTGCTTATTAAAAGTCTTTTTAATATTTTTTAATTAGTCATAAAAATTACATAGTTACTTAATCTTTTATTAAAAAATTAAATGCATACTTATTAATTTCTATAATTTAATTTTGAAAATTACTAATATATATTTTTAATAATTTTTCAATAAATTTTAAGGTGTCCCGCTGATGGTGCAGGTTCATAACTAGTTATTAATAAAATGGAACTTTAAGCGAGGCTCATAAAAATAGAAAATTCAACTAGTTAAAATACAACAAAAATTTAAACAAATTTTTATAATTTATATTCTTGGTTAATTATAATATATCTCTAAAATTAAAATTTATCTTTAAGTTGTCATATATGAATGGGGTTTATTTATTCAATTGTGAATCTAATTTTAACGTGGGTAGGTCGCATATGATGCATCTTATAAAACTTATAGAAACAGGGAAATAGTAGTACTTCCAAAACTAAAAGATATTAGTGGGTTTCTTAGGTTGTAGGAGTTGTACTGTTTAATATTCATGTCATAATGTAAAATCTTCATACGACGAGGAATATTTTTCAATGGGAGAATAAGATAAGCCGCATCCTATCCACATCATTATACAAATGGCAGTCATATTAAATGTTATAAATTGAATATATTTTATGTAGAATTAGGGGTGTTAGTCGAACTCGGTTTTAAGCTCGAACAAGTAAAATAGGGTCAAAGACTTGAATATCTATCATCTCAATTATCTCATTTTTATTAGTCTATTGTAGATAAATAAATATAATTAGTTACAATTAAATTTATTAGTATATATATATATAATATAAAAATTATATTATTATATTATTTTATCGAGTCGAGTTACGAGTCGAGTTTGAGTTATAACCGAGTCGCATCGAATCGAACACGACTTTGTTCAAGCTCGGTTCGTAAAATTCGAATTCGAGTTTAAATATTTAAATATCGAATTTTGAATCGAGCCGAATTGAACAGAACGTCAAATGCTCGCGAGTTGCCTCGCTAAATTAGCAGCCCCGTATATAACGATGATAATTTCTTCCGAGCACGAACTTTTTACACATTTGAGATCAATAGTTGCCTATTTGACATATTAGAGGTAAATCACATTTCAATTACAAATCGGTGTCTCGCAGATGTCAAATAGGCAACCGTGAGTCTCAAATGTGCAAAAAAGCTCCCGCCGACTCCAAATAGCCATGCTTGCAAACGAAAAAAACTTATTCATTTTGTCCACAAAACTCAAAAGAAAAAAAAAATCATCAAGCTAGTTGATTTTCGTTGCGTAAGCTGGGCTCTACACCAGACCCATTCTTGTCCATTCGCCAATTTTTGTCAACTTGTTCCCTCTGATTTGACGAGTGATCACAAAGTTGTCTTGCAAGAAAAAAAATCACAAGATTCTCCGGTGATTAGCAATTGTTTGGCCGATATCAATTACTCCTCCGCAGCTTGTCAGTCGTGACGAAGGAAGGAAAGTAGGATGAAAGCGATGGAACGCTGCTTGGCAATGGCCTGCTCATACGTGAGTGGCTCCTTTCATCTTTTTGGTATCAACAATCTTGAAATGAGCTTAAAAAAAACATAAAAAATCTTGAAATTGAAATTATCTAGAATTATGTACGTACCACACCAAAAGGGGTGCAAGTGCAACTGCAACGCAACGATTGTTGTTGGCTGCAAACAAAGGAGATCTTAAGTCCATCCCCTCCAATTCCAACCCACCGGGAGCTCGAACCAAAAATAAAAAAAAAAAAGAAAAGAAAATGGAACCAAATCTTTCCAGGGTCACCGCCAGTTGCCTCCCCCGCCACCTGCCACCGTGCGTCGTCGCCTCATCTTCTGTCGCCCCCGATGCCAATGGTGGCCGGAGTTTCTGTCCCGTTCTCTACAGCAGCTCCCGTTTGGGCCGCTCTTATTTCAAGTCACTTCACCTGCGCTTTCACCATTCCCGTGTTCCGGCGCTTTCCCATGGTGGTTTTGGCGGCAATGGCGGCTTTGGGGGCTCTAGCAACGGTGGCGGCGACTCCGGTGGAGAACGTGATGAGGAGTCCAGCGTGGGCCCCTCCAAGTCCCTCCTTTCATGGTACTTCTTCATTGCATGCAACCAACTTGCTCAAGTCCCATGCTGCTTGTTAGTCAAAAACTTTTTATTGCTACCAAGTATGGAGTATGCCCCCTTTCTTATTGTGCGTTTGGGGTTGCTTTTGCTTTACCTTGCAAGATTTGGGACACTGAACAGTTTTTCAGGTACCTGAATGAACTTGAAAAACAACCAACCTTGACAAAAGCATGGACAAATGCATACCTAACTCTGATTGGGGACATAGTCTGTCAGGTAGTACTGAGATACCTTTCTTCGTCTCTCTATTATTGGAGAAGAAAGGTATTCTATTTTATCTTGCTTGTACGTGTTGGGAGATTCATGTTAAGTAGGTTCTTATTCATTGTTTGAACTTTATGCACAATCAATTCAAGACTCCGCCGACTTGTGCATCACGAGTCCTATGGCCCGGACAGAGGAGGGTTGCCATTTGAAAAGGGTATTTGACCGTCTAAAATTTTGTTATTTACAATCACATAAATCCCAAATTTAGGATCCATTTCTCTAACCCCTTTGGATCTCAGTTAGCAGCAGAAGAAGTGCTGACAGCTTCAGAGATTTTCTGTCTCTATCAAATCAAATACTTTCATGTTTTTTGTAGGACACCATACAAGTACCCAAAACAGTTCTCCCATCACAATTATAGAAGTTTAGAACACTGATCCTACACAATTAGTGCATTTTCTTTTTTTGTTCATATCTTGACCATCTTAAATTCTCGGGCTGGTATGGTCCGGGTGAGTGTTTGCAAGTTGTTCATTATCTTCATCAACCTGCTGCCAAAGTTTGCAATTTAGTAATCTAAGATATTGGGTTTATATCCTTGAAGACACAATCAAAGTGGCTGGTGGCTGTGAGCAAGAATGCATTTCCACTTATATATGGAAATAGGCTGAGCAGGTTGCCCATGTGATTATTTATGAGTTGTCCTTGTCGTAAATGCATAGATTCTAATTGATCGTGCGACAACTCTGGATGTGAGACGGGCATTAGCCTTCACTTTTCTTGGATTTGCACTGGTTGGCCCTACATTGCACTTCTGGTAATGGCCTGATCTTGTTACATTACATTAGTTTTAACACTTTCTCCATAATTTTAGAATTTGAAAGTATTTCCTTATCATATACAAACTGAAAAGGTCACGTTTCAATCGGGTCATGGTTATTTGTTAATAACTAGGATGGACATTTTTCGTAGGACACACAAATCGGTTGTTATTTGCTGTTTTGTAGTGTAGGTACTCATTTCTGAGTAAAGTTGTGAGCGTTTCTGGTGCCCCAGGAGCAATTTTGCGTCTTTCACTTGATCAAGTGTGTTTTCTTTCCTTTTTAACTTTGATATTGCCGGTAGTGTCACATGCCAGTGCCCACATTTGATTATTCAATATAGCTAATGAATTCTTCCAGTTTGTTTTTTCGCCTGCCTTCATGGGACTTTTCATAGCTTTATTGGTTGCTCTAGAGGGAAGACCATCACAAGTAGTCCCCACACTTCAAGAGGTTAGATCGCTGATTGTTTCTCACTATAAGAGTATGATTAAGTAAATTGATCCAAGTGTTATAATTGCTTATATGTATTTTGGATATAAAAAGTTGCACTTATTATATTTATATTTTATAACTTTGCTATCTATGCTTATCTGGTTTCTTCTTTTGTATTTGTTTTGTAGGTGTGGTTTGCTTCTGTTTTGGCAAATTGGCAGTTGTGGATACCCTTCCAGTTTGTCAACTTTCAGTTTGTTCCACAACAATTCCAGGTTTGAGCAGTTGTGGAGTTTGTACACTGGATGGTTACACTTCATCTTGTCTTCCCTTGGATTCATTACTTAATTGTCAATTTTTACGCGAAGTTTTAATTTCTCTCTATAATGGTACAAAACCAAGGTAGCATGAATGCGTGCGTTTTAGCATATATTGCCAATGCAAGTGCTGTAAAAAAACGTAATAAATGGTTGAATTATGTGCATGTGGTTAGGCTTTGATGATTAGATCCTCGAAAAAAAATGATTTTGTTTTTCAAGATATTTGTGCAAACACTTCATTTATTGCAGAGTGATTCAGATTGCAGTTGTTTGAGCACTTTTCTATTTTATTGTTCACAGCTCCCTTGTTTCCACATTCATTTTAATCGCCGAGTGTCACTTATTTTTGACGGGTTTTGTGTAAAAGCTGAAGGAAAGTTGGCTATATGAAGTGAAAGTCAGCTTGGTGTATTTGATTCTTCAGTCAAGTAAAAATGCTTCCAAATTCATTTCATGCTATCTGGGATATGTATTCGCAGCTTGAGCCTGCTGATGAGCTTGTTAATTTGCTTTGGCCCGATCAAGTCAACTTTGATGAACTAATTCTTTGGTTATGCCGGTGTGACTACGTATTCAGTAGTATCTAAGATTACAATAGTAAATGCTAGCTAAGGCCTTGCTTGACAGGTTCTTGCTGCGAATATGATGGGTCTAGTGTGGAATGTGATATTTTCATTTAAAGCTCATAGAGAGATTTATCCGAAGCCCACAGGTATTATTTTTTCCTGCACGTTTTCTTCTTGGTTCCTGCCATTGTAGTATGTATCTGAGAAATGTATATTCAGCAGTCTGTTTTAATGAATCTAGCTAGTAATTTCGTCGTGCGAACTAAGAGCTAATAGATATTTATAATGCTCTGCAGCATGAGTTGAAGAGGCCATGTAACAGATGATAAACCTCTGCAGTTTGGAGGAATGAGGGCCAGACGAGAGGGTCGGAAGAAGAGGACCATCCAGGTTGCAGAGGTAGTACGCCTAAATTATGAAGAGTATGGTTTAGGAAAAGAATCATGGGTGTTTTTCAGTTTGTTGATCAAATGGCCTATAAAAGGCCGACCACAAAATAAGATAAAAGGTTTGGCCAATGCCTTTGCAGATATGATCTTGTGCAAGTGGCTATACTTAAAAGGAGTGGCAGCAAATGTACTACAAATGAAAGTATTATTTTTTCCTCATGTCTAACAAAGCACACACAATTTGCCATGGTTTATATGGGAGTGCTCTAAGATACAGGCAACGAGTTTCCTTTGGAAGCAACTCAGGATAGAGAGCAAAAGCTGGTTTATCGGGGTCGTTGGGTCCAAATTAGTCACCCATTTCTGCGCATAAATCCAGGACCACGCGTACGGTACGCGATGGACGTTATTCTTCTTCCGGTCCCAGCCGCTGACGTCACAGGTGCGTCGAACAAACGCCACCTTCCGTACACTTTGTTATTAGTCAAGAATCACGGCACATCTTACTTTGGTCAACCCCCCCTTTTTTTTTTATTCTTTTTGTAAGGCAATTGATTTGTATCATTTATTTAAGATAAGAGTAGAAACTGCTACAGTATACAGCATGACAAAAGGTTAGAAAATAACTAAATGGGAATGGTCGCCCAACATCTGATTATTCTTTTGAAGAATAATATATGAATACGTGGGTATTTGTTTGAGAAAAAAATATCTGAACATGTGGGCGGGCGTACCGGGTGGAATATAGGTGAGGAGAGAAACAAAGTGCTGATCGAAGACTGGCGTTGGAAGGAGAAGAAGGCTGCCCACCTGCCTGCTCCTTGGATTGCAGAAGAACGCAAGGATAAGGGGTAACAGTCAATAATAGCTCAATACTTAAAAAGAGAATGCAAGTACGGACAGCACCCAAATATTGACTTGCTCTATGTATATCGGTCACATGACCCATCATCATTGCCCGCCCCACTTCCACCTTCTCATTTGAATCCTCTGCCGACCAAACAAACTCGATTTAGTCGCTGCTATACAAGTCTACAACCTCAATGTTTCCTGTCTTGTTCTCTTTTGGAGAAGATGAATTCAAGCACAATTAGTGGAATGCACGTAATTGTTCCCCTCTACCATGGCCAAAAATGTTTGTTGTCTTGTTTCTTATTTTTCTCCTGTTGCAATTAGGTGTCAACATCTCAATTCTAACTCAACCTGCATATTAAAAGAATTTGCAATGTGGGTACAAGTAGTTTATGACCATCGATCTTAATCAGAGTTTACAGTTCTCCCAGGTGCCATACACCCCCGCCGGGAAAAACTGCTAGCTCATAGCCTCGTAGGCTAGCAACTCGCATTGATTGATGAAATGAAAATTCAAATCTATATGAGCAATGATAATATAGGTAACTTGATGAAACTAGTCATGTTGAGGGTGCAGGTAATGAATATGATCTGCGCTGATCCCTTTCATATGATCTCCGCCGGCCCAGCATAAGATACATATTAATATTAGCGAATAAGATAATAGAGGACGAGGGTCCAAGGGAGGAAATGAAGGAAAGAAAACGAAACAGGTAGCTACTAGCTAGTACTCCAATGTAGTAAAATCTTGCGTGACCAGCCATGATTCGAGAGTTGGAAAGGCTTTCATCGACGTTGGAAAGCTCTCGTCGTTGGGACCTCTAACTGTGGGCTGATCGACGATAGCTGTGTCGTGGAGCAGCTGCTGCTGCTGCAGGTGGTGGAGCTCCTGTAGAAAGCTGGTTGCAGGTGGCAGTGATACAGCTAGACGTTGACAACGTGACGACGGTTCCTCGAGCTTCACCCACGGCGCTTCGGCTGGAGCCCCTGTGACCTGCTGCACCATCTGGCGGAAGTTAGCAGGGTCTGCGACTATGAAGGAGGTTGACGTGCGCTTCGTCAGCCGAGGCTTGCGTTTTGCGACTCGACCAGCTGCGGCCCTAGCTCCAAGTCGGGAGGGGAGCCGCCTGCTGGGGCTGAAACTAGGCGGTGAAGGTAGGAGGGAGGCGCGGATAATGGGGTCGTCGTGAGAAGGGAGTTGGGTGTGGAGGAGAGCCCATGTTTGTTCCATGCCGCCTGGCCGGCCGGAGGATGATCATATATTTTCCCCGGCGGCGTTGACGGTAAAGATGGGAAGGAGCAGCCAAGCGTACTTTATTTATAAGAGAACGATAGGCAGATGTGTCAAACCGCGTTCACAGGCCAATGTTAATTAGTATAATATTATTATGACTATGTTAATTATTTATACGTTTTGAGCTGTGTCTATTCTACGTGCATTTTATTTTATTTTTTTTGTAGAGATGCCCATAATTATAAAGCTGTACTTATAATTACATATGTTATCATTATGTTGACAACAAAAAAAAACTACTAATCTTAATACAATTTGAACGCCTCATTAACTACATACCCTTTGTTTCCTACGACAATAGCATAGTAACAAAATCAAAATCGGATGTTAAATCAGATTTGAAAAGATCGTTAAATTAGAACAATTTATTTAAAATTGGACAAGAATTAGTTCACTTGACTCTATTAAAATAGGTGGGTTATTAATTATAGATTATATTATTATATTTTATAGTGTCTATTATATTTTATAACATTTTTTTCATATATATATATATATATATGAATTATTTAGAGTTAGTTATTATTTTTGACTCGAGTCAAAGTTGAGTCAACTTTTAATTATAAAAATGCCACTTACTATTTCTTCCCCGATTTTCACT